>PVIC010051559.1:0-12444 GCA_004025085.1 Thryonomys swinderianus
AAAAAAAAAAAAAAAAAAAAAAAAAAAAAAAAAAAAAAAAAAAAAAAAAAAAAAAAAAAAAAAAAGGACAGCAAGTGTGGAGAACATACCAGGAAAAACTGGAAGATTCTGCATTGGGAGAACATGAGAACTACTGCATAGCCTTGCAAGTCTGGAGCCTCTGGAATCACCTATTCCTACAGGAATACACCCTTCTTTGTCTTTGACTAACCAACAGAAACTGTTAAGAAGTAACTTGTAAAAAACTAGAAATAATGCAAAAAATTCCTTCATAGAGAGGCAGATTGTGTACCGTGAAATGGAACTAAATATTGCCTTGTACACATTGGGCCTACTTCTCCCACCCAGCCCTGGGATTGATCCTAGGGCTCTAAACATGGCAGAGAAGCACTCTACAACTGAGCTATATCCCAGCCCTTTAAATTTATTAAATAATCTATTAATTTTGTATTTGTTTTTGAGACACACTATTGCTAAGTTGCCCATGCTGACCTTGAACTCACTAACCTTCTGCCTCAGTCTCCACAGTAGCTGAGATCATGGACATTACCATCTTCTCTGGCTCATCAGTGTTTATAGGTATTTTTGTATTCCTTATCTATCAATCAATGTGCAATGTTTCTCTTCTGTGCTAATTTTATATCTTCCTAGTTCCCTCATTAATGAATGAGTTACAGATAATCTCTGATTCATCTCAAATTTGTGTGAGAAGCATAACTGAATTCTCTTAAAGTCCATGACTTAACAAAGAAAAAGATTGAGCTGCTGCGTAATCCCAGCACTCAGGAGCCAGAGGCAGGATTGCTGAGTTCCAGACTTGCCTGGGCTACATAGTGAGCTCAGGGCCAGCCTGAACTACAAAGCGAGAACCTGTCTCAAAAAAAAAAAAAAAAAAAAAAAAAAGGTTGAGCTATGGATATAGCTAAGGAGGACAGTACTTACCAAACATGCACAAGCCCTGGATTTGATGCCCAGCATCAAAAAGCATTTTAAAGGTAAAAAGATTGGTTTCAGACATGTTTGACTGTGGGTTCCTTTGCTGCATGTGAGAAGCCGATAAAAATAGCCTGCGAAGCATGACAATTTTAGAGCCGCCAGCTTAAAAGCCATGGCTAAAAAGTCAGACACAATTTTGTCTAAGTGCTTAGAAAACAAAGGAGGACACAAAGGACGGAACTCTAAGAAAAATCAATACTTAAGGCACATGAGGAAGAAAGAAAGACTGAAAAGAGGCCTGCGAGTGTTGCTCAGTGACAGAATGCTTGCTTGCATACCCAAGGCCCCAGGTGCAATCTCCAGCACCTTGAAAAAAGAGGTAAATTAAAACATAAATAAAAACTGCTGGGCGTGGTGGCTCACGCCTGTAATCCCAGCACTCGGGAGGCAGGGACAGGAGGATTGCTGAGTTCGAGGCTTGCCTAGGCTACATAGTGAGCTCAGAGCCAGCCCGAACTACAAAGCGAGACCCTGTCTCAAAAAATAAATAAATAAATAAATAAATACTGAAGAGAAATCGCGAGAAGAAGAAACAGAAAACTGCGCCAAGGAACTCAAAGCAAGATACTCTGAAGAAAGTAACAGTCAACAATACCAAATCCCACAGAGCTCCATTAAGAAGAAAGGAAGGGCCATCAGATTAGGTGATTCAGTACCACTGTTCACCTGTCAACAAGGACAACTCCAGAACATGTATATGTGCAGCACGTGTCAGTTTAAAGTAGCTTAAGAGGAGTAAGAAAAGGAAGTAAACACAGGAAACAGTGAAGAAAAATGTCAACTTCAAAGGAAGCAAAATTAAGCAAACAGAGTGGGAAATTAACAAGCAGATTCTCCAGTCATAAAAGAAGAATGATGAGATTCCAAAAGATGACTTTCAAAATGAGTTCAGTGAAAAACACATCCTCTTGCACACCCCAACCCATTCTCAACAATTTAAGAGAGTTTTCTTCCAGAAACAAACAGATTTTTTCATTTCTCTACTTGAAAAAGTTCTGGTAAGTATTCCAAACATGCAGTTCAAATTCCTGAATACACCTTAAATGGTCATTCATCATCTTGTCCCAAACTCTGCCCCAGTCCCTTAAAATATTCATTCTCCCATGTATTTCATAGGCTTCCAACCTAGAAGGAGTACATCAATGAAGCTTATCGGAAACCTCAAAAAGGTCTGTGTGTTTCTCTCAGTCTTCCATTTACCTATGATAAATTTCCACAAGCTAAATCAAAATGTCAACTGCTTGGTTTCTGGTTAGAATTTTTATCAACTCAATAGTTTTGGGGTTGATCAAGAACTCCGATAAGCTGCTGATGACACTGTGTGTCAGGTAATCATAGGACCAGAATTAAACGCATCTGGTACATAATCAGCCTCCACAGTATAAGTAGTGAGAAAGGCCTGAAACTAAAGAATCAATATAAAATAAACAGTACTTCTGGTTTCAGAGTCCAAAGAGTAACTGTAGTACAAATATCATTATATACTTGTGGGCCCATGGAAGGAATCATCAAACATGTCACTCCTTCCCACTGAACCAAAAAAGGGCCTTAAAAGTTTTCTAGGTCTTCAGGACTAATCAGAGCAGACATGTGAACTGAAAACTATCTGCTGCTTATAATCAATATATTTACTTAAGTTGGTTGTTTATTGGCATCACAACTGTAATAAAATTTTTAACATTTCACAAAAAGTCATCCTTCAGTATTCATGGAGGATTGGTTCCAGGATCATTGCAGATACTAACTTCTCAGATGTCCAAGTTTCTTATAAAAAATAGCTTAGTATTTGTATGTAAGTTATACATATTCTCTCACACACATACCTTAAAAAAAATTTTTTTTTTTTTGAGACAGGGTCTCACTTTGTAGTTTAGGCTGGCCCTGAGCTCACTATGGTGCCCAGGCAAGCCGCTGCGAACTCAGCAATCCTCCTGTCTCTGCCTCCTGAGTGCTGGGATTACAGGCGTGAGCCACCACGCCCGGCATTGTAGTATGCAGTGTTGATGGTTGGTGGGCGTGTCTCCACGCCCAGCATTATATGTGGTTACTGGGGATCGAACTCAGGACCTTGCGCTTGCGAGGCAGGCGCCGGAACCACTGAGCTAACCCTCCGGCCCGATACCTTAAAATTTTAAAAATTTTATCAGTGTATGTTTGAAATACATAAAAATTACATTCACTGTGGAAAGTTTACATGTATGTATAATATATACTAGTCCTTTTTCTGCCCCCTTCCTCTCTTTCCTGGTCCTGTTCTCAACTGCAAGATAACTATCTCACTGTTTCCCATATCTAGCCTTTATTTATACTTTGGGTTTCTTACATAAGAAAAACCATGCAATGGTTAAGCTTGTGTGGCTGATTTATTTCACTTAATATTACGCTTAAGGTGTATCCATGTCCCTACAAATAACTCAAATTTATACTTCTTTAGAGCACAGTAACATACATTATGTATAAATGCCATTAGATGTTGATGGACATTACAGGCCACCTTCAAGATTTAACTATTATAAGTGTGCGGCCACAAACAAGAGTAAACATGTATTACTGTGGTATAGTATCAACTCTTCCAGGAAGATAGCTCGGAGGAAAAGAGCTGGGTCAATCAGAATTTCTAGCTTTAGGTTTTAGAGCAATCTCCATACTGATTTCCATAGTTGTTGTATTAGTTTAAGTTCTCACCAATGATGTAGAAGATTCTTTTTTTCTCACAGCCTGGCAGCATTTGTCATGATTCTGAGTTCTTGGCAGAACTCATTCTTTCCGGAATAAGATGGTATATCAGTGTGGTTCCAATTTGCATTTCTCCAGTGCCCAGAAGTGAAGAGTTTTTTTCATATATTTATTGGCCATTTGTATTTCTTCAGTTGTCCATTTTTTTTCACTGGGTCTTCTATTTTTGGAAACCTAATTTTTTTTTTTTTTTTTTGCTTTTTGAGACAGGGTCTCGCTTTGTAGTTCAGGCTGGCCCTGAGCTCACTATGTAGCCCAGGCAAGCCTCGAACTCAGCAATCCTCCTGTCTCTGCCTCCCCAGTGCTGGGATGACAGGCGTGAGCCACCACGCCCGGCACTGTGGTATGCAGTGTTGATTGTTGGTGGGCCTGTCTCCACGCCCAGCATTATATGTGGTTACCGGGGATCGATCTCAGGACCTTGTGCTTGCAGAGGCAGGCGCCAGAACCACTGAGCTAACCCTCCAGCCCGGAAACCTAATTTTTTAAATTCTTTACATATGAGTCTTCTGTTCATGTTATGGTGTGTATCTACGTGTCCCTTCAAAATCTCACGCTCTCATAAGTGGGGCTTTTCAGAGGAGGGTGGATCTAGGGTCTGCAACTCTGGATTAAGGGTGTATGATAACTAAATTAGTCCAATAATGGGTTCAGCCTAGTTCTGAGTGTGGAAAATGGAAAGGTCCACCCTAGGTGTGGTCCCACCATCCAACAGCTTTGTAGCTTGGATGGAATATAAAAGGGAAAGGGAGACTCGCTACTTTTTTGGCTCCTTCTTGCTCTGCCATGGGAATATTTCTCCTCTGCAATGCCCCGCTGCCTGCCTAGGAGCCAGTCGACTATGGACTGAAACCTCTACAAACTGTGAGCTAAAAAAACCTTTCTTCCCTTAACTTGTCAGTGCCAGGTATTTACTCCACCAAGGAAGCCACCTAGACAGAGGAGTAGTAATAAGAACTGTTTTGCCCATTCTGTGGTTATCTTTTCACTCTGCTATTTGTTTCTTTTGCTGTGCAGAAACTTTTCATTTAATATAATCCCATTTGTTGCTTCCTGTATTATTTCCTGTGTAACTGGGGTTCTGTTCGAACAGTCCATTGCAAAAGTCTGTATCTTCAAGAGTTTTACGTATTTTGTTTTCCAGCATATTGTTTCAGCAGATTGTTTCTATCTTAACGCTTAGATCTTTAACTGGGCACAGTGGTGCAAACCTGTAATCCCAGTACTCAGGAGGCTAAGGCGGGAAGACTGCCACAAATTCAAGTCCAGCCTGGACTACACAGTAAGTTTAATGCTGCCCTAAACTACATAGCAAGACTCGTCTCAAAAAGAAAATTAATCTTTGAACTATTTAGATTTTAGTTTAGTACACGGTAGGAAATAATGATATAAATTCAGTCTTCTGCATGTGTGTAGCTGATTTTCCAGCATCAGTCCTCCAGCATGTATTTGTGGTCCCTTTACCACGCTGTTTTTAATGACTGTGGCTTCATAATATAACTTGAAATGTAAAACTTCAATCCTTTCTACTTTGTTCTTATTGTGCAAGACTGCTTTTGTTATTCTGCTTCTCTTCTGATTCCATTTGAATTTTAGGACTGTTTTCTCTAGTTTTATGAGGAACACTCTAAATTATTTTCACTGGGATTGCATTAAATCTGTATATCAGCTTTGGACTATCCTTGTTTTGACAATGTTGGTTCTGCCTATCTGAGGACGAGTTATCTTTTGATTTTCTGATGTCCTCTTTGATCTTCTTTTTCAGAGTATTATAGTTTTCACTATAGAAATCTTTTACTTCCTTTTAAAGATTAATTCCTAAGTGTTTTTCTTGATGCTACTGTGAATGATATTACTTTCCTAAATTATTTCTTGATGGACTCATTATTATGTACAGAACACTATTCATTTTTGTGTGTTGATTCATGTTCTGCCACTCTGCTAAATGCATTAGCAGGCCTAGTCTTTTAGTGGAATATTTTAAGTCTTCTGTGTAAATAAATACTACTATGCCTCCCAAATTATAGCTCAGTCCTAGAATACACTTTGAACATTCATGATATTCTATTTCTGTTAATTAAGTTTTAATTGAGTTTTCTACCTACAAGAAATTTTTTCACTACCAATCTGGGTGACTTTTTTTCCACATCTACTTTGAAGATAAATATTCTTCCCCTAATATCCCAACAGGAATAATTGCTTCCCTCTCTATGCTATAGTATAATCTTTACAAACTTTTACTATATAAGTAATAACCAAATAAGTATATCTCCTTTTTATATAAGTAAAAACTAAACAATAAGTATCTGTCCCCCTTGTTATATTAAATGCTTAAGGTCACAAAGTATGCCTTTTCCATTGTCATGATCTCCTCCCCAGCACCTATGTCAGAAATGGTTGGAAATAAGGTTAAACAGAAAAATACACCGAGAAAATCAAAGAAGGCTCACTCTACACATCCTTTTCACTTATCAGATAACAACCTTCATGCCAGCAGTATTCTCCATGCTCTTCTCTTGTGATCTTGCAAAATGTTAACTTCTACTATTTTCCCATTTCCTATCAATCACAGTTTTTCTAAGGGCATTCCTTCTAGCTGCTTCTGCATCTGTTTATTTCTATACCATTATTTCCTTTTTTTTTTTTTTGAGACAAGGTCTTGCTTTGTAGTTCAGGCTGGCCCTGAGCTCACTCTGTAGCCCAGGCAAGCCTCCAACTCAGCAATCCTCCTGCCTCTGCCTCCTGAGTGCTGGGATTACAGGCATGAGCCACGATACCGGCACTGTGGTGTGGTACTGATTGCTGGTGGGCGTGAGTCACCATGCCCAGTATCATATCATTGTATGTGGTTACCAGGATCGAGCCAGGAACCTTGGACCTTGTGTTTGCTAGGCAGGCGGAGGAACCACTGAGCTAAATCTCCAGCCCTCATTTAATTTTTATCTATTCAAAAATGATTAAACTGTTCTCACTTCAAAAAGCAGAATGTTAAAAGTACAAATTTTTTCTCATGCAGGAATTTTTCATTCATAATCATCCAATTTAGATAGCTATACTACTCTGGTTTTTTGGGTTTTTTTTGTTTTGGTTTTGGTTTTTGTTTTGAGATAGGGTCTCATTTGTAGTTCAGGCTGACCCTGAACTCACTATGTAGCCGAAGCTGTCCTTGAACTCACAGCAATCCTCCTGCCTCTGCCTCCCAAGGGCTGGAATTACAGGCGTAAGCCACCACGCACTCCATTATAGTATGTGGTTACCGAGGATTGAAGTCAGGACCTTGCACCTTGCCATGCAGGAACCACTGAGCTAAATCCCCAGCCCTATATATATTTTTTTGAGACAAGGTCTCACTTTGTAGTTCAGGCCAGCGCTGAGCTCACTATGTATCCCAGGCTAGCCTCAAACTCAGCAATCCTCCTGCCTCTGCCTCCCAAATGCTGGGATTACAGGCGTGAGCCACCACACCCGCCATTGTGGTATGTGGTACTGATTGCTGGTGGGCGTGAGTGACCATGCCTGGTATTGCTGTACGTGGTTACCGGGAATGAACAAGGGACCTTGTGCTTGCTAGGCAGGCGCTGGAAACACTTAGCTAAATCTCCATCCCACTACTCTTTAAAATTACAACTAATTTGGGTAAAATGATAAAGTATACTTCATACAGCAATGTAAAATACCAAAAATTTAATGTCCACTCTATCTGGATCTGTCCCCAATGTGAGTTTAATTAAATAACATTCATTATCTAATGTGCCAGACACTGTGTTAGGTGCTATGAAACACACACACACACAAGAAAAACAAAACAAGGAGTGTGGTTTACTAGAAAGGGGTGAGGGCTACTCAATATCCATAGGGCAGTGTGATAAGTGCTATAGCCACATAAGAATACATAAGCAGGATCAGAATGTTTCACCTCATGAGAGCCAATGCTGATACAGCTACTGAGAGTCTATTTACTGACTTCCAAAGTCCGTGAATTCCTTGATCCCCAACAGTCCAATATGCTAAACACTGCTGCATTGCCTTACTTTACACAGCAGTATTTACAGAATTCTGCTGGGTCTGATTTTCAAAGGTCCGGCTTATATCCGAACAGCTCTTTTCTCTGTCATCCTTTTAGATTAATACAGTGGGGGGTTGAGGAGCTACAGAACATTCCCCAGGCTCCCTCCTTTCTTAGTACATCTCCATTTTTAGTATTTGTAGCTACCACAGAGTTACTTTCTACTAACTTACTGAACTAAACTTTTACTAAGTTCCTTTCTCTTCAACAGACACTAAGAATTTATTGTCATTCTTCCATCCCTTAACTACGGCCCATATTTTTCAAATTCTTACCAACATGTTCACCATTCTCATCCCAAACCCAAACCCACCCATATCCTGTATCAGCAGAACCCAGCACTTCCGCTGCCCTGTCCCATGGAAGGTCTGCCCATCCCAAGCTCCCTCCTGACCACCAAGGCTTTGGAGCATCACCAGCAGGCACTGGGCAACCCTAGCTCAAATTCTTTCCCACTTTTCTCAAGTCTGTCCTCATCACTCCTTCCAAAGTAACGAGCAACTAAACTCTCCAGTCTCAGCATTTCTCCAGTTCCCTCCACATAAATGCCAATAACAGTTACGATCTAACTAATGCTGATGAGAATGAGTTAAGCAGCAACATTCTTTTAATGACTACAAATACCTACACTGCTCTGAAACCCATGAAAAGTCTAACTCCTTGACGCAACTTGCAGCATTTGCGGCTCCATAATACTAATCTGGAAAAACAACTCATGCTTAAATTACAGGGCATCCACACAAAGTACTCATTAAAAGCAGACTATACAGTCTAACGGCATGGAAAACTTTAGGAGGAAAAAAAAAGACTAAGAAAGAAATACCCTACAAAAGCTACTGCAACACTACCATGTGGCCATTGAAGCAGTGCTACACCCAAGTAGGACTTGAGTTCTTCCAGGGTTTGTTTTTGTAGTAACAGGAAATACCATCATACTATACGTCTCGTCTCCAACCCCAGGGGAAACGATAAAACCTATGTCAAATTATTAAACCTATGTCTGAAAAATATTCTGTACCAGAAATTCCCCCAAGTCATTAATTACTTACTTATGAGTTTTATGTAGGGAAATTCTTACAGTTATCATTAAATTCTCACAAGGAAGCTGTGCAAAGGAATGCCTTTAATCATGCAAATGAAGAAACAGCCACCCAAGGTCACGTGGGAGGATTAGCGCCAAGGGGCAAACATCGGGTCTAATGAGTTTCTCAAAATCTAATCTAAGCGCCTTTGCTAAAACCATCCCTAGAAACCAAATTTCTGTCATGTCAAATATGCTTAATCACACTGTTGCTCAATATTCGAGGCCTATCCTGGGTCCCGTCCCAGATCTAACAGTAATGACCACCCTGCCTTCCGAGTGTCAACAGAACGTTATCAGAATGCTTTCACGAAATCTTAAAACATCCAGAGCTTTGCAGACCCAATGACTATTGAAGAAAGAGGAGGGGCTGGCTGTCCTCCTGCCCCCGAAGCCCATTTCCCATCCCGACCAGTGCGCAGCGCTGGCACTCACGGGGCCACGTGGGAAACGTGAGGCTCCAGAGGTCGAGGTGGCAACCGCCACCCGTGAACAGACAGCTGGGCTGCGCGCCCTCCCCGCAGTCCATACCTTGAGAGTCTCGTAGGCAGTCGCCACCAGCAGGAAGGCCTCCTCGGCGCTCTGCGGCGTCCGCCCCGCGTCCTGATCGCCGGGCTCGGGCCGGTAGCGGTCGGGGTGGTAGCGCCGGGCCAGCTGGCGGTAGGCCCGCGCGATCTCCGCCTTGCTGGCCGATCGGCTCACGCCCAGCACCTCGTAGCAGTCCCGCATGCCGCAATACAGCCCCTCCACCAGCGCCCCCGCGGGCCGCGCCATCAACGCAGCCAACAGCAGGGGCAACAGCAGCGCCAGCCAGCGCCGGCCGGCAGCACTGGCTTCCCGGCGAAGGGAAAGAGGCGCCGCCATCCCGGCCACTCTCGTGGCTCTGCCAACCGAGACACTGCGCTGCCCTCCTCGCGCCGGATTCGGCCCCCGAGGCCCTGCTCCGTCAGCGGCAACGTGTCCGCGCATGCGCGTGCGCAAGGCGGGCGGTGGCGGCAACCACTTCCTTCACGACCCGTTGCTAGGGAAAAGGACGCCTCAGCCTCAGCCTCAGCCGCAGCTGCTTCCGGTCTGTCCCTGGACGCCTTTCTAGGCTCGATCGAAAGACCTAGGGGACGTCTCTGGCCTAGACTTGCTCTGTGTGTGCGGATTGATTTACTGGCCATGCAAGCTTTTCGGCAGCAAGGCCTGCTGTATCTGCGAGCGTCAGGCAGATACGTGCGTACGCAGCCGGGAAAGGGAACCAAGAAGACAGCCGCTGGCGGATAGCGGAGTAGGAGGCTGGGCGGGGGCCGCAGGATGGCAGACAGTCTTAGCAGTGAACGAGAGCTGCAAGGCGTACCGCACACCGACTTCCGCAGTTTCGGATCCGGGATATCCGCGGGAGCGGCCAACTGCTGCAGGAGGCTGCCAAGCCCAAGCCCCAGCCCCACCTCCACCCCACCCCGCACCGCATCAGGGCGGAACTAGGACTTTGAAGCCAGCCGTTGGGCCAGCGTACCGGCTCCTGAGCCAGGCAGGGCCCGTGCCCAGGGCAACAGCATCGTCTGCATCTTGGAGGATGACTCTCAAACTCTGAAGCCACAACGCACCTGTGCCTGAAGTCAGCTTCAACTGCGATGAGAGCCTGCTGCCGCCACTGACGCTAGCAGCGTCGTCATTGTCTGGAGGTGGAATAAAAAATGTAGGGTCCTGGGCTGGAGGTAATCCCAGCACTCGGGAGGCAGAGGCAGGAGGATTGCTGAGTTCGAGGCTTACCTGGGCTACATAGTGAGCTCAGGGCCAGCCTGAACTACAAAGCGAGACCCTGTCTCACAAAAAAAAAAAAAAAAAAAGTAAATGTAGGGTCCTGCCAGCCCCGTGCTGTCCCTGGCCCACCTTCACTCCACCTGGGCCTTGTGCTGCAGGTCAGGGGCACCCAGAAGAGCCAGCAGGTCAGGGTTCACCGGCTCATTCATGTGATTATTATAGGTAGGAAAGCTGGTCATGTGGGAGTAGAGAGTTTGGGGCCCGACCTCCAAAAGCCCACATGGAGGACAGTCAAGGAGACCTTCACTGAAAGTCACCACTATCAAAGGACAAAATGGCCCCATGCACTTAAGACGATTAGTATCTCTGGGGTGAAGGGGCAAGACCTTGACCCACATGGAAAGTCTCCTGAGTAAAGACCCTATGCACTTGCTACGTGACTCGATTTCTCATTGAATCCTCATCTAGTCAGTATTGAATAAACAACCATACTTGTAATCTTATTAGATGATCATGGTTTTGTCTATTTGTGATTTCTCATTGTGCCAGTATCACCTACGTGACTATATTTGCAATTTTTTTTTTTTTTTGAGACAGGGTCTCACTTTGTAGTCCAGGCTGGCTCTGAGCTCACTGTGAAGCCCAGGCAAGCCTTGAACTCAGCAATCCTCCTGTTTCTGCCTCCCGAGTGCTGGGATTACAGGCGTGAGCCACCATGCCCGGCTATATTTGCAATCTTACAGGTTGACCTTAATTTTGTCCTACCTTAAACCCACCCCACCTCCTGGCTTTGTTCCATAAAAGCCCTCTGAGAAGTGGGTGGGTTCCCCCCTTTTGTCTCTCTTGGGTAGAATCTTTCTTCCTCAATAAAATTTTCCTACTCTAACCTCCATCGTTCCTAAAATTCATTCTTTGTTTTTAGAGAACACGAACTCGCATTTCACGTTGGCATCTAGACCCTGCTCCCCCGTATCATGATGACGTGTGCATCCCTGCAGCAAGCTCTTGTGAATGACTGCTGTGTGTACACAGTCATGCAGTCGAAGACTGTATCGTGCGAGGTACGTGGAACAGCGCTGTGACTTAGACTGACAGAAATCCCTGGCCTTACCTCCCGTGGGATGCCAGCCGGTCACGGGCGGATACACAGCCAGTGCTTTTCTTAGGATGATTCAACCTGGGAGTTTTCAAATTCAGTTTTTTGTTTGTTTGTTTGGTTGGTTGGTTTTGTTTTGTTTTGTTTTGTTTTGTTTTGCTTTTTGAGACAGGGTCTCGCTTTGTAGTTCAGGCTGGCCCTGAGCTCACTATGTAGCCCAGGCAAGCCTCAAACTCAGCAATCCTCCTGTCTCTGCCTCCCGAGTGCTGGGATTACAGGCGTGAGCCACCACATCTGGCATTGTGGTATGCGGTGTTGATTGCTGGTGGGCGTGAGTCTCCACGCCCAGCATTATATGTGGTTACCGGGGATCAAACTCAGGACCTTGCGCTTGCGAGGCCGGCGCCAAAACCACTGAGCTAACCCTCTGGCCCTGTTTGAGTTTTTTTTAAACTTCATAAAGTTGTGAAAGCATACCCATGCAGCCAGTCTGGTTTTCACTTTCAGTACAATATTCAATAAATGACTAAAGCTAAACCAACCGAGGCGGTGCACACCTGCAATCCCAGTACTCAACAGGCTAAGGCTGGAGGGTCACCAAGAGTTTAGAGACCAGCCTGGGTTACGGAGTGAGTTCAAGGCCATCCTGAACTGCATATCGAGACCCTTTCTCTACAGCAAAACAAAAACAAGCACACAAAAAGAGACATGGGCTTTTCA
>PVIC010051560.1:0-12448 GCA_004025085.1 Thryonomys swinderianus
TTTTTTTTTTTTAAATGTATCTGGGAGTTCAGCAGTGAAATTATTTACTGTTGTCTTTTCCCTACTATTCAACCATTCTGGAGACTTAAGCTGCAGCTTAAGCAACATGCCAGCTCTCTTTTCATCACCCCAGAGTCAAGTGACACACATATGTGGATATAATAATAATAGCGCGATAAGATATGCCAGAGTGTGCCACTGCAGACCGAATTAATGAGTCCAGAGTCAGGTATCACCAGTCACTAATCCTTTTCTGTGTGTTTGTTTTAAATAATAGAAAATTATAAATTAGGGTTCAGCAATCAGTGGTTGATATTTTGTCCCACTTGGCTTTTGGAACCACCCCATGGGACAGACCCAACCTGACTTAATAGAGATGGTTTTGATGATTCAATCCAACCTATGGCTTGTGCCAATCACATTTTGTCCTTCGCCTTGAACCACTAGTTCACTTCAGAGTTTACGTGATCATCCAGGAGAAATGTGGGCCAGTCTTTAAGAACTACTAAAGTGAAAGGAGCCCCCTTTAGATTTCAAGTCATACATGGAAGTAGCATAACATAGCCAGAAGTATAATGCTTACATAAATGACCTGCGATCTATCAGTCGTGGAATATATCCCTTGTACAAATTATTCTTTATTGTTTAAAGATCCAGAGCAAACCTAATCTTTGCCTGGACCAGCTTCTCTACGTTCCAGAGTTTCAGAATGTTTCTTAACCCGATGGTATAGTTACTTTCCTGTGATGGTTGAGACAAAATACCTGACACCCAGAGTTAAATGGAGAATGGTTTATTTAGCTCAGAGTCTGTGAAAATTTCCATCCATAATCAGCTGGCTCCAAGGCAGGCTGGCAGAGGGACAGCAATTCATGGCAGCAGGAGGCAGCACATCTTCAGACTATGGGTTAGAGTGGTGCCAAACTAATCAGTGTAGTGGTTTGGTCACGTGCCTTTAATCCTAGCATCACACTCTAGATTCAGCCATCACATGAGGCTTTGGGGAGGCACCTAGACCCAAACCATAACACCCAAGGTAGTCATTTTGGAGACATGGAAAGGATAGATAGTTAAATGCAGTCTTCATTAAAACTACAAAGACCAGCTCGAGTTTCATGAAAACCCATCCACAGATCCTAGTTGTACCTTCCTCCTTTACAGAGTATGACAATGCTGTGTGACATTTATCTCCTTAATATTTGCTTGAATAGTGAGGTAGGGTACCATTGTAAACTTTTGGATCACACTCTAATTGTGCGTGTGTTTTATTCATCTAGAAATGGCAAAATGCTGACTTGAATGGGAAATTTAAACTTCCAACAAAGAATGAATTTATTCCCACGAATTTTGAGATTGTAGCATTAGAAAAAGAAGCCACACCATACCCTGCTCTTATTAAGGTAATATGTTAGAACTAGTGATTTCTTTCTTTTATTTTTTTTTTAATTTGAAATCTTATTATGTTACCCAGACTGGTCTGAAATTCCTGGGGTCAAAGGGTCCTCCTGCCTCTGCCTCCCAAGTAGGTGGGATTATAAGTGTGTGCCGTCATGCCTAGCAAAATCAGTAGTTTATATTGGTGAGGGCAGATCCATGGAACAAGAGGAATGATTTTTTAGATTGAATATTTTGTTAACTCGAGATGCTCACAATGTAAGAGATGTCAACAATACTGCAGAAAGAATGCAGTAAATATTAAAAGATGAAAATATTAAAGCAAGCATGTGAAACTACTAAATAATATAGAACCTAGAGAGTTGCTATCTTTTCAGGAGAAAAAATTATCTGGGCTATGATCACAAGTCTGTTGAAAGTTACCAGCCTCTTTTTTGGAGACAGGGTCTTGCTTTGTAGTTCAGGCTGGCCCTGAGCTCACTATGGTGCCCAGGCAAGCCGCCGTGAACTAGTAATCCTCCTGTCTCTGCCTCCCGAGTGCTGGGATTACAGGCGTGAGCCACCATGTCCCGCATTGTGGTATGCGATGTTGATTGTTGGTGGGCGTGTCTCCATGCCCAGCATTCTATGTGGTTACCGGGGATCAAACTCAGGTCCTTGTGCTTGCGAGGCAGGCACTGGAACCACTGAGCTAACCCTCTGGCCCACCAGCCTCTTTTTATATCCATTGAAGATACAGAAAGGAAATAGGTTTACACTGAATCATGAGAATTAGTGTTAAAAAAAGAATCTGTGGCCTGGAAAAGGGCCTGTCCAAGGAAGCTGTTAGATTTCCCACCCTTAAAAAATTATATTTGTTTAAAAAAAATTCTGCTTGTAACGCAGCGGCTGTATGAAGCTATTGGAGTTGCACATCAGTGGGGAGGATAATTGAGAAGTGGATCTTCTCTTTTTCTGAATGTTCTTGTTTGTTTGTTGTGAGATGGGGTCTCACTCTGTAGTTCAGGCTGGCCTGGGACTCCCTGTGTAAGCCAGGGTGGCTTTGAATTTATAGTCAATCATCCTGCCCCAGCCTTCAGAGTGCTGGAATATTGTTTTAATATCATTATTGCAGTTTGGGTAAGGAGTGTAAAAAACATATCAAATTATTATAGCCTATTTTCCTTTCTAAACGTAAATACTAAGATGAACAGAGACATAGATTTTTTGTTGTTTTCATGCTGTGCTCTTCCAATTAAGTCAATGAGAATCAGTATTTAGGAACATGAAAGTTAATTTAAGAGTAACTAGATTGGGCCGGAGGGTTAGCTCAGTGGCTCCGGCGCCGGCCTCGCAAGTGCAAGGACCTGAGTTCGATCCCTGGTAACCACATATAATGCTGGGTGTGGAGACACGCCCACCAACAATCAACACCGCATACCACAATGCTGGACGTGGTGGCTCATGCCTGTCATCCCAGCACTCGGGAGGCAGAGACAGGAGGATTGCTGAGTTCGCAGCAGCTTGCCTGGGTACCATAGTGAGCTCAGGGCCAGCCTGAACTACAAAGCGAGACCCTGTCTCAAAAAAAAAAAAAGAAAAAGAGTAACTAGATTATTAATGAGTTAACTTTTAAAAAGAAAAATAACTCATTTTAATGAGCTTTGTATTAGTTTATAAAAAGAGCTTCTTTATCTCTCCAGTGTTTTATTAGGCTTTTTGTCTATTTTTTGGTATGTATGCTGGGTGTCAAACCTAGGCCTTGCGCATACTAAGTACACTATCTGTTCCTAATCCTTGGCTATCTTTTTAAATAGGCCTTCTCAGAGTAAACTAAAGAGAACACCACATCATTGTGCCTCTTGCCAGAGTTTCAAGGTAGTTTCAAGTGGACATCTAAGGCCTTTCTTAGTAAAACACAAGCAAAGTGAAAGGCAAGGTAGTGGCCATTTATCCATCCTTGGCTATTTTAGTTTTACATTGCTACAAAGAAATTGAAAGATAAAACCACAAGGGCCAGGGTTGTAGCTCGGTGTCATTGTGCCTACCTGGCAAGCACAAGGTCCTGAATTTGATTCCTCGTACTGAGGGAAAAAAAGAAACCAGAGTCTGTTAAAAATTTAACCTCAGAGCCGGGCATAGTGGCTCACACCTGTAATCCCAGCACTCTGGAGGCAGAGACAGGAGGATTGCTGAGTTCGAGGCTTGCCTGGACTACATAGTGAGCTCAGAGCCAGCCTGAACTACAAAGTGAGACCCTGTCTCAAAAAAAAAAAAATTTTTAACCTCAGAGATATCGTTCTGTCATATTCCTTTAGTTAAACAGACCAACTGTGGTCCACTGTGGGCAGGTGGGAGGCTACCCAAGGGTGTGAATCCCAGCAGGTAGGCATGAGGCTGGCTTCCATATGTCCATATCTGCTTGTCTCCCAGGGCCCGCAGATTGAAGATAGGACAGTTTCTATTGGTTTCTCTACTCTGTCTCTTCATCCACTAGGCCTTCATCTGTAATCACAATTGAGGGCATATAGAAGGCTGATTCCACACTGTC
Organism: Thryonomys swinderianus; assembly: GCA_004025085.1. Taxonomy (NCBI): domain Eukaryota; kingdom Metazoa; phylum Chordata; class Mammalia; order Rodentia; family Thryonomyidae; genus Thryonomys; species Thryonomys swinderianus. The sequence continues at coordinate 3,926 of PVIC010051560.1, forward strand.
GGTGGAGTCAGCACTCCTCTCTCTAGCTGTCTGCTTACTGACCATAGACTGAGGATTGAACTCAGGGCCTGTGCATGCATGCTCAGCAAGTGCTCTCACATGGAGCTACATTTCCAGCTGTTTTTCTTGTTTGGCTTTTTTTTTTTTTTTTGAAACAAGGTCTCCCCAGATTACCAGGGCTGGCCTCAATCTTGTGATCTTCCCGCCTCTGACTCCCAAGTAGCTGACATTACAGAAGTGGACCTCTGTGCTGTGATGTAGCTGTGTGGTGCCACTGCCTGCCTGGCAAGTGTAAGGTCCTGAGTTCAGTTCCCGATTCCAGAGAGAGTTGGGAAAGAAGTACCTCTACATCTGCTCTGCTCCTCCTCTTGAGTGATGATTTGTGCCTCTATTTCTCTAACCAAGTTGTTTCTTCACCACAGGATACAGCTATGAGCAAACTATGGTTTAAACAAGATGATAAGTTCTTCTTGCCAAAGGCTTGTCTCAACTTTGAATTTTTCAGGTATGTAAGAATCATGCAGTTATAAAACTAACTAAAAGGGGCTGGAGATTTAGTTCAGTCATTCAGGTGCCTGCCTTGCAAGCTCAAGGTCCTGAGTCAGACCCAGGTAACCACATACAATGTTGGGCGTGGTGACTCACACCCACCAGCAATCAATACCACATACCACAATGCCGGGCATGGTGGCTCACGCCTGTAATCCCAGCACTCGGGAGGCAGAGACAGGAGGATTGCTGAGTTCCAGGTTTGCCTGGGCTATGTAGTGAGCTGAGGGCCAGCCTGAACTACAAAGCGAGACCCTGTCTCAAAAAAAAAAAAAAAAGTAAAGCCAGGAGTGTAGCTACGAGGTTGAATATTTGCCTTCCTGGGTTCTATCCTTAGAACTGGAAAAAAAATAACTAAAAGGAAGAAGGCGTTCACTAAAATTTATGACAATGTTGTTGCAGTGATTTCTCAGTGCATCTTTAATTAGTATGTCTCCTTTTATTTATTTATGTGGTTAAGTATATCACCCAGCTCCAATTTGGCTTTGTAATTTTATACTTTATAGCTTTATATTTCTAAAATATAGTAGTCTGTATGCAGCAGACCTCTCATTATGTAATGTTTGAGATGATGATCAGCTTTTTATTTATTTCTTTTTGGTACCTGGAATCAAACTCGGGGCCTCACCACTAAGCTAAATCCCCAGCTCCAACAAAAGCTTATTTTATTTTTGATAGTTGAGAGTGATATTCTTAACACTCTAAGCAACTTGTCACTACTTTTCCATTTTGCTGCTGTGATTATGAATTTCTTTGGAATGCCTTTTTTTTTTTTGAGACAGGGTCTCACTTTGTAGTTCAGGCTGGCCCTGAGCTCACTATGGAGCCCAGGCAAGCCTCAAACTCAGCAATCCTCCTGTCTCTGCCTCCCGAGTGCTGAGATGATGGGCGTGAACCACCACGCCCGGTTGGAATGCCTTTTTTTTTAATTGAATTCTTTTTTGGTACATTTAATATGCAGCTCACAATCATGCACAACATTGGGGAATTTGTACCAGTATATGACACAAATTAATTCTCATTTTGGAATGCCTTTTGAGAGAATAACATTTTTGGGTTTTTTAAACTACCTAGCACAATTCCTAAAATTGAAAATGCTTGCTTCCAGCAAATATCTGTTTCCTATCTCTTGTAGCAACAGTTGAGTTTCTTGTGCATTTTACTGGAGTTTTTGTTATTGTTTTTAATGGGGTTTCTCTAGATTTCCCAGGCTGAGCTCAACTTTGTGATTCTTCTACTTCATCCGCTCATAGTGCTAGGATTACAAGTGTGTGCTACCTTGCCTAGCTAGTTACAGTTTCTAAAACCTTGTGATTAGGCCTTTCATATTTAAGTATGTAGTATTTGACTACAAAATAATATCTTTTTAAATTAACAAGTGAACCAAAGTTTATGTATTGCAGTTGAACTATGTGGTCTTTTGAAAATTAGTCTAGGGCCTGAAGCAATGCATTGATAATATGGATATAGCATTTTAGGAGATTTATTGGAATTATATTTGAAGTTTGAGTCCTATGGCTTTAAGTTCCCAAACTTGGCTTTTCAGTTCTTCTTACAATCGCACAGTTGCTTATGGAACAGAGCACTGTCTCTTTTGTTTTAATGATTTTTTTTTCATGATTCTTATGTGTTTTAAGTTTCTGAGCTACTATTTACCTAAAGAAGGAAATCGTTTTATTATTGTGTATAATGTTTTAAAGAAGTAAATAGCAGAACATACTTGTAGATTTTCCAGCTAGATAATGTTGTGATGTACAATTTTCTCTTTGAATTTTAATTGTTTAACTGACTAAGCATTTTACCTGTATTGTTGGTTTATTACAGGCTTTGATAAAACTATTGACTTTACTCTCAGTACATCATATTATATTTATTTGTATTTAGTGTGCTAAAAGTAGAAACATTTCATTTGCTGCCAAACAAGCCCATCAGGCATCTGCCTGGTCTGCAGCACTAGCTGTTCGAATGCTCACTGTTCCTGTGTCCTGCAATGTTCTCACCTACCCCATCCCCAGATCCAAGGGGCCTGCTCTCTTGTTTCCTACAGGTGGACACCCACAGGTTAGCATTATCAGAGTGGCCTGAAACTAGCAGTCTTCCTCCCTGCTCCTGCCACCCATCATTCTTCTTGCTCAGTTTAATTTTTTTTTTTTGAGACAGGGTCTCACTTTGTACATCAGGCTTTCCCTGAGCTCACTATGGTGCCCAGGCAGTCAGCAATCCTCCTGCCTCTGCCCCTCCGAGTGCTGGGATCTCAGGTGTGAGCCACCACACAGCACTGTGGTCTGTGCTACTGATTGCTGGTGGGCGTGAATCACCATGCCCAGTATTATATGTGGTTACCAGGGATTGAACCAGGGACCTTGTGCTTGCTAGGCAGGCGCTGGAAACACTGAGCTAAATCTCCGGCCTTCAGTTTAATTTTTCTTCATACCACTGTCACCACCTGATATATCAGATTTCAATTTTTTTTCAGTCCAATGAGAGTATAAATTCTGTGAGGTCAGGGACTTTTCCTCATTTGTTCTTTCTCAATTCTCAGCACCTAGAGAAGAGCCTAGCAGTGTAGTAAGCATACAATAGATACTGAATGAATGAATGAATCTTTTACTTGCTTGTGATAAAGGTAAGCAGTGTCATATAGTTAAAGAAGAGGCTGTTTAAATTGCACTTAAATCTAGCCCCACTCTGACCAGCCCAGATGATCTGATTCCCACCTGAGAAATGAAGATTTTCTTTAGTTTCTTATCTAGAAACTGGAAGTTGATCTTTGGTTCTATTTACGTCATATACTTTAATTGCTTTTTTTCTATTTTGTTACTTTCTTACTTAAATATTTTGCTCTCTCTTTTTTTTGTGTGTGCTGGGAATCTAACTCTGAACCTTGTGCTTGCAAGGCAAGCACTGGAATCACTGAGCTAAATTCCTGGCCCTTAAATATTTTTCTATTTTAATTTTCTTCCCTAATTTAGGGTACAGTTGTAGAATTTTTCAAATATTTTACTAATCATTCTGAAGCTTTATTGATTTGAGGGAAGACTCAGGAATAGTATTTTCACAATTTTTCTTAGTTTTTCTCTTTTTTTTTTTTTTTTTTTTTTTGAGACAGGGTTTCGCTTTGTAGTTCAGGCTGGCCCTGAGCTCACTATGTAGCCCAGGCAAGCCTTGAACTCAGCAGTCCTCCTGCCTCTGCCTCCCGAGTGCTGGGATTACAGGTGTGAGCCACCATGCCCGGCACTGTGGTATGTGGTATTGATTGTTGGTGGGTGTGAGTCACCACGCCCAGCATTGTATGTGGTTACTGAGGATCGAACTCAGGACCTTGCGCTTGAGAGGCAGGTGCCGGAACCACTGAGCTAAATCTCCAGCCCTTCTCTTCTAATTTTATGGTTGCATATATGTATGTATGTAGGAAACTTTATAGCACACAAATTTGTACACCTCATACTCCTGGCAACCACAAGATGTGACTTTCTTGGAGAAAGTCATGCAAAAAAAGACATGCAAATTCTGTATCAACTCCAGTGGTCATGCTCCCCCCATTAGCCTGAGGTCAGGCATGTGTTTTAGCCCTTTCCCAGTCTTTCCTGCCTTGTATTTCTGTCTTGTCAGTTCTACCGCACCATCTGGGCTTAGCTTTCTTTCTCCCTCTTCACTTCCACTAAGACACATACAAGGCACATTTCAGACTTTTTCAAACATCTTTTTTTTTCTCTCATGACAAGAAGAAACAGACTTAAGAGTTCAGTTATAGCCTCAGAAAATCATATTAATTGATATTTAATTTCTTGATCCATCCCAAACGGCCACATCATATTGGGAAGTAATAAATCAGCTATTTTATTGTCAACATTTTTTTCCAGCCCATTTGCTTATGTGGACCCCTTGCACTGTAACATGGCCTATTTGTACCTTGAGCTCCTCAAAGATTCACTCAACGAGTATGCATATGCAGCAGAGCTAGCAGGCTTGAGCTATGACCTCCAAAATACCATCTATGGGATGTATGTAAGTACCCGTGTCTTAGAGCCTTCCACTCATCAACATTTTTTATATTGATTTGATGGAAGCATTTTTGACTAAGGGTATGAGTTTAATTTCTTTTTTAAAAATTCTTTATGGCTAATCATTTTCTCATTGTTTAATTTTTAAGTTAGCTCTTATATTAAGTATTCAGCTATATACCATTCATATTATGCCGATTTTTCTTGATTTCTTTATTTTCTTTAACATCTTTCTTCATATTGTCTTCTCCTCAACAAAACTGAACTCCAATTTAGGTTTAAATCAGACTCTCTCTGTATCTAAAGTCTTAATGTTCAGCAAAAGAGAATTAAGTCTTCTCTTTGTAAACCATAAGGTTAACCTATACTATTTTCCTAGAAATCCAGATCATGAGGCTGCATATCCATACTCTTCAGTCATGTTTCTTCATTATCATGCCATTGCTTGAGGTATCAAAGCATTTCTTTTGTTTTTCTTTTTGTTAGTCGCTACATTTATGCTGATCCTCTCCATTGCAACATGACATACCTGTTTATCAGGTTATTGAAGGATGATTTAAAAGAGTATACATATGCAGCACGCCTCTCAGGTTTGAGCTATGACATTGCATCAGGAATGAATGCAATACTTGTAAGTAAAATGAAAACCAAAGAAAAGGCACCACACCGTTTAAGCATTATATTGAGCTTGGGAAAACTATTAACTTGTGCATTTTTAAATAAGACGGTTGATCTTTTTTGTACTTTTTTTTATGACTGAAGAACTCAGATTAGTAGTAGTTCCACTAATAACTTAGGAAAGCTTATTGCATTTTGTGGACATGTATGTATGCTACATTTATTTGCATGTTCTGCTTGAGGTATTTAACATACTAACCCTGAAGCATGTTTTTCTTTCTTTCTTTGTGTTTTAGCACATTGCCATCTATAATTTGAAAATATCCAGTTACTGTTGTGGTGCTTAAATTTTCCTTACATCTAACCTTTATTTTTGTGGACAGTAGTAGAAAGTTCCATTGTTCAAATACACTTTATTTTATAGCATGCATCATTAACTACATGCACTATAAAATAAGCATTATTAAATGCATCCCAAAAAATAGATTTTCAAAAATGTTTTTGTTATTTTTCCAAACTTTACTATATCACAACTCCAAATTAACATTCCTTTAAAACATACATTGATTTTCACTTTTTTGAAAAATACATGTTTTAGTAAAAACCTAAAATGAGAGCATTTCTGAGTGCTCCTTTTTAAAAAAAAAGTTTACACATAAAGTTTTTAAAACTTCATTTTGCAGTGGCTTTTCCCTTTAGATGAGTATTTCAGGTAGATTTTATTTAATGTATAAGAACAAATACAATTTGATCATTATCAGCACCTATAGAAATTTTCAGGCTTGGATCAAAATTAACTCCAATAAAAAGTAATAATCTGTCTTCTATTTTTTTGCTTTCAACTTTTAGCAGGGTATTATCACTGAACAAATAATTTTGTGATAAAATGAGCTTTCTGCCTATTGCCAGCCTCGTGCCTGTGGCCCATGATGTGTTTTATGTGGCCGGTGTCCTTCATAACTACTGAGGGTCTTTCCTGTCACTCTCCACAGGGTAGAGACTTCCCTAGGCACTCTAGTGTCGGTGCTGCTTGGGTGCCTTGGTGTGGGAGTGTAACTGTTCCTTCCCCGATTTTCAAAATAAGAATCTTTCAGAGATAATATAGATCATCCTAAGGCAAATTTCTGATGATCTATATGGTGTTTTGCCGTTGACTTTTGAAATATCAGCAGAACTCACCAAACATGCAAATGGTTAGAATTGTTAGAAGAGCAAATAGCTCTGTGCCATGTAATATAAAATCCAGGTTGCCTGTGCCGGGCATGGTGGCTCACGCCTGTAATCCCAGCACTCGGGAGGCAGAGACAGGAGGATTGCTGGGTTCAAGGCTTGCCTGGACTACATAGTGAGCTGAGGGCCAGCCTGAACTACAAAGTGAGACCCTGTCTCAAAAAAAAAAAAAAAAAATCCAGGTTGCCTGATTTCTTCGAAGATGATTTTTTAAAATGTATGCATATATATATTTTGGAACATATACAGTAGTTAGCTATAGTCTCCTATGATCTTTACCTTCTTAATATATGTATAAAAACTTTAAGGTTAGCATTCATTAGAAATTCTTCTTTAAGATAAAACTGAGGGGTTGAGCAGGGTAGCTCAGTGGTGGAGTATGTACTTAAGTGAGCACAACATCCTGGGTGCAATCCTCAGCACAAAAAAAAGGATAAAATTTAAATATATTCTAGCCATGCATGGTGCCTCACACTCTGTAATCCCAGCACTCTGAGAGGCTAAGACAGAAGAATCAAAAGTTTCAATCCCACCTGAGCAATTTAGCAATATCTTTTCTCAAAAATAGAAAGTTAAGAAAGGACCAGGGATGTAGCTCACTATAAAGACCTTGGGTTCAACCCTAGTACCAAAAATAAATAAATGAATTTAAAAATTAAACACATTCTGTAATTAAGTTGGATATGATACTGTATGTCACCATAATTTAGTATCAGGTGGGTTTATCTACTTAGACTAGGAAAACTGAAATTATACTTTCAGCTGTTAATATAAAAATGGTCACTGTTAGCCTCCTCAGTGTTAAGCTACTCATGAGAAGTTAAATGCATTGAATTTTGTTTTCATTTTCATCTTAATATTCTTGGCTTTGGAGTTTTTTAAACTTTGGGATTTTCTTGATTTAAAAATTAAGCTTGAGATGTTTATTTGAAAGCTGTTGGATTTGGTTTTAAGACTTAATACCCCGAACTTTTTCCATAGCTCTCTGTGAAAGGTTATAATGACAAGCAGCCAATTTTGCTAAAGAAGATAACTGAGAAAATGGCTACATTTGAGATCGATAAGAAAAGATTTGAAATTATCAAAGAGGCAGTAAGTTCTGTCACTCATTTTTGTATTTTTTTAATTCAAAAGATAATATTGGGGATTGGAGCATAGGAAACATTCATGTTCCTTTTGCATTCGTCTCACTTTCTTATTCCTCAAACCTACACTCAGCAAGCAAGCCTGGCAGACCCTGTGGGCACCTGGCTGTCTTCTCCAGGAGAAGGCAGCGCACCTACAGTGTAGCTAAAGGAGAAGTGCACGGTGTCCATCTGAGAAGTGTGGCAGATTTTGTCTCAACCTTTATTTCACATAAACACGTTTGAGTAGACGAGGTCAGCACTGCACAAGGGGCTTTGTCACACTGGGGTACACTGTTTAGGTTTGATGTATCCTCCACTGAAATTCACTCCTTGTTTGCAATATGGGATGGACAGTACTTTCACAGCTAAACTCTGACCCTCACTGTACACCATAAAATACTACCCTTAATTTTCAATTAAAGATCCAATGTATATCTATCCATGTGCTTATCAAGACCGTTAAGTTGACCTTATTGGTAACATGTAGGGATGCTGGAAAAACTGAGTCTGTGAAACATTAGGTTAACTTTCTGAGAGATGAAACATGCCCGTAAATAACTGGGGAGTGGTGCTAAGCTCAGTGGTAGAGCATTCTCCTAGCATTTGCCAGGCCCTGGGTTTCATCTCTAGTACCTCCTCTCCCCTACAAAAAAAGAAAAAAAAAAAGAAAGGTTTCCCATAGTGAGCCCATTTACAGCACTTGTCGGATCCTGGGTAAAGAGCAGCCAGGACGATGGAGAAGCCTGCCTTGGAGTTTGAGGGTTTGGAGAGCAGTGGACCCCGTTTGTATATGTACAGCCTCAGATTCTTGATTCTTAATTTTTAAATCTCAGGGGGAGGAGAGAAAAAAACGCTCCTGCATCCCAGTCAATCACAGTTTATACAAAATGAAGTTTTATTATAGCTGTTTTGAAATTATTTTCTAGAGATTTATAAAATTAATGAAGTCATATCTGCTTTCACTAGTATATGCGGTCTCTGAACAACTTCCGGGC
>PVIC010051561.1:0-12444 GCA_004025085.1 Thryonomys swinderianus
CACTGTTTGTGGGATTGCAGACTTGTGCAACCATTGTGGAGATCTGTGTAGAGGTTCCTAAGAAAACTAGGACTTGATATCCCATTCGACCCTGCTGTCCCCCTGCTAGGAATACACCCAAAGGAATTTAAAAAATCACATTCGAAAGACAGATGTACACCCTTGTTCATAGTAGCTCAGTTCGTGATAGCTCAATCTTGGAAACAACCCAAATGCCCATCAACTGGAGACTGGATAAAGAAGTTTTTTTAATGGAGTATTACTCGGCCATAAAGAATGACAAGTTTGACTGATTTATATGCAAAAGAAGACACCTGGAGGACACACTAATAAGTGAAATAAATAGAACACAGATATGCAAATACTGGATCTTTTCTTTGATATAAGTACCTGTAGAGATAAAGGAGCTGTAGAATGTATGATAGTTTTTGTAATATACAAAAGGAATTTGGTGTGGGAACATAATGAGGGGAAGGAATAAATATGATTTGGAAAAAAATAAAAGTATGTATATAGTGGGTGGGGAGGGGGTGGGTGGGCAGGGATGTGGGTAAAAATGAGAATTGACCTGTGTCACATATTGGTACAAATTCCCAAATGTTTTATGTGATTGTGAGCTGTGTATATAATGTACCAATAAAGTTTACTGAATAATGCAAAAAAAAAAAAAAAAGAAAATACAGGGCCAAGGATTTAGCTTGGTATTTCTAGCACTTGTCCTGCAAACACACATTCCTGTTACAAAAACAAAAAAGAAAGAACAACAACAACAAGAGTCAATCAAAGTTATGGGGAACACAACAAAAAAAGGATACAACTTATTAAATTAAATTTTGGTGAATGTCCTAGAAATCAGCTCTGTGAACTGTAAATGAACATTAACCAAATACATGAAATTTAAGACTATACAGAAATACCATACCATGGCTGATGGAATGTGTAGCACGACCAAGGGCCAATGAACGTAATTTTATTTTGTGTAGAATGTTATGAAATAAAAGCACTGCAGGAATGTAAAAGAGAGTGTTATCAGAGATTCCAGGACAAACCAAACAAATGCCAATGGACACAGATTTTGCCCTCCCTGAGAGGATAGGTGCAAGCTCAAGAGGTAGATGTACTGCATTTCAATTGGTCAAGAAATCTCCATCCTGACGGATTTACGGCACTAGAGAAGAGACGACCTACTTCAACAAGATTTGAATTTTTTTCTTCCAATAAATGACATCATTAGCACAACCAATGAAAGGGTAGTATGAAAACAATGTACTCTAGAAACTGATTTATGTACTAAATGTGCTGTATTTATTTATTTTTTTTTTTGAGACAGGGTCTTGCTTTGTAGTTCAGGCTGGCCCTGAGCTCACTACATAGCTCAGGCAAGCCTGCAACTTAGCAATCCTCCTGCCTCTGCCTCCCAAGTGCTGGGGCTACAGGCTTGAGCCACTAAACTGGGCATTTGTGGTATGTGGTACTGATTGCTATAGGGCATGAGTCACCACACACAGTATTGTTGTATGTGATTATGGGGGATTGAACCAGACACCTTGTGCTTTCTAGGCAGGTGCTGGAACCACTGAGCTAAATCTCTGGCCCTAAATGTGCTTCTTATACCACCGTATTTTTTTGAAATGCAATAAGCTCTACACGAGACAAAACATGACTGAATACTAACAAATACAGAGAAAAAACAGAAATTCATAATCTATATTCTGTGAGATACTGTGGAGGGAGAATAATTGGGATGTACCTACTTTTAGAATTTGCATTTTACAAAATCCAAAATGCCTGTTTCAGTATTTTGAAGAACAAAAAACGTTCCATTATTTAAATATTCTCTGTAAAAATTTCAGATGAAATATCTTTTTAAAAATTCTTAGTCAATACTATTCTCTAAGACATTAAACCAAAACTGAGTGTTCTGCAGAATACAATAGACACAATTCTTTTCAAATGGACTTCAAGGCTATGTCATATTCTTTTTTACTTAACTTCTTCACATATTTGACAATCTACAAAACAGCTCTTTTTGTACCACCCTAAAGTTCAACTGATCTGTCAGTGACACTGGTACTACAACCCATCTCTCAGAAGCAGGAAAATGTTGAATTTCTTATTTGGCTGTCAAGAGTTCATGTGCTTTTACTGTCAGAGTTTTCTGAATTTTTAAAATTCTAGCTACAAAAGTACCTGTAAGCTTTTCAGCAATTAGTTTCCCGGGGACTGGTTAACAGCGTCCTCTCAGACAGCTAATATTAGTGACAGCAAACAGTAGTGTCTCTGGCATGTGGTCCCCATCATGAACTTCACTCCTCAGTAGGAGAGTAGTAGGTATTTAGTGGGCTCAGAAAATGGCAATGGTTTTAAAATATGCAGAACTTGTTTTATTCCATGATTCTACAGTAGAATAAAATATAGAGCAAACCTATTCTTCTTTTCTAAATATTTCAATCACAACAAATGGATTAAAGCTTTTTTACAAGGAATTATTATTATAATGGAGTCTGTCCTAAAAATTTTGAAGATACACAAGAAACATAATAGAAGTAAATTTTCCGGAGGGTATGGAACATTTTCAAATATCTTCATGTGGCCTTTCATTTTTAAAAATTTTTAATGCTTTCTGGAGTGACTTGAATATTTTAAGTAATAGGCATGTCATTCCCTATAAAAATCCCACCTTGACATATTTCTGTTATCTTACTACATGAAAAATGGTAAAGCTAGATCACAAAAATCCTGAAAGCAGGTATACAAAAACTAATATTCACAGCATTGAAATATGAATTTTTGTATTCATGACTTCAAATGTGGGAGGGATTTGGGTAGGATAATGCCTTTGCCATTGTGAAAGTAGGTACAGTTTCAACAATATTGCTCACCAAATGCCATTGGCATTTCCTAATTATGAAATAAAATTTGGAACCAGACACTACTTTCTGCAAGTTTTGAAGACTTAAAATATAATTTTTGAGTTAAATATTATCTGCTTGTTAAAATACTTTTGGAAAAGAACAATGAATCATCAAATTGAAGATTTGTATTTCCCACTATGATGAAGAGGAAAGTCAGAAATAAAAATTATTAGTGTCTCATCAAACAAGCATTCAGCTAAGAAATACAAAATCTCCCCTTTTTGTTGGAAGATCTGTATGATGACTTGGAATCACAGTACTAAATTGAAGTTAATAGCTATACATTATTTGATTTAGTTTGAACAACTAAAGGAAGAAAGCAATGCAGGGAATAATAGTTATAATATCAAATGATTACATTTCATTTAATCATTCATTTAATTGATTAGATTTTATTTGTCAAAAATAATATACTTATATTACTTATAAAATTATTGCATAGCAATTTGCATAGAATATAGATATATGTATGCTATGTATAATATACACATAAATTTCCATAAATACACTATGGCAGACACTGGAATTTCAAAGGACTGCCTATATTATTCCTTTAATGCAGCACAAATTGTGATAAATAGTAGTTTTTTTAGGAAGCAGTGAAATACTGTCTGGCTGTATAGTCCAGGCTGCCCTTGAACTCACCATGTAGCTCAGTAAGACCTGGAACTCTCAGTGATCCTCCTGTTTCAGCCTCTCAAGTGGTGGGATTAAAGGTACATGCTACCATGCCTGGCTAAATAGCAGTGTATTTAGTAATAGTAGAATAATATTAAAATCCCCAAAATTTAGTTCAAAGGGCCAATCCTTTCTCTTGTTTGTACACGTGCCACTCTTTCATTATTATACATTGTCTAATTAAGGTGCCCCCATAAAATGTGAGAGTAAATCAACCCAAATTTTACAATCATTAGAACCACTTGTAAATGTCTTAAATTTCTAAGTAACTCACAAAGAAAGCACAAGCAGCGTGCTATTTTAACATTTCTTGACAAAAATGAACTGGGGAGCCATGTCATATAAAGGCAGTATGTGTATCATTTATTTTCATTCGCTCATTCAGCAAACATTGGCTCTAAGGCCATGACAAACTGCACATATTTCCAGGCAGAGATAAGAAGAAGAGCTAACATTTATTGAACAGTTTCAAAGGGAAGGGCATTGATCTAAACCCTCTATTTGGATCATCATTAAATTCTCACTGCAAGTTTCTAATCATCCCACTCTGCCTAATGAAAGGACAAAAAACCAGACAAATAATAACATGCTGCCAAGGTCACACAGCTAGACGGGAGCAGAGCTTATCTTTGAACTCAGCCAATTTAGCTTTGAGCCCCAGATTTGAAACGCTAGTTTCTATCAATTTTATAAGTTCATCCTTTTATAAGAAAAGTTGATAAAGAAAATAATAAATCATCTGAAAACACCTCAGAAAGAACATCATGTTTCAGAATGTGAGTTAAGGCCCCAATGTGGAGAAAAGTCAAAGATAATTGTTCTGAATCCTCAAAGTTCAAGGTCTGGATTATTCTATTTACTGGTTTAGAAAATCAAAAGGCAGTACAAGGGGCTCTGAACTGCAGCTGAGAAATCACATCAAGTTCCAGGCTTCATAAAGGAAGATAAATGGAAGGAGAGGAGAAGAACAAAAAGCAATGATTTTCAAGCAGCAAAGGGAAAACAGCAGATAGTATCAGACCCAGAGTAAATCTGAAATGATTTTCTTGACTGTTCAGGGAACTGACAGATTCAGGCACCTAATTCCAGAGTTTCCCAGTTGCAACCCTTTTGCTATTAATAAAAACTTGGTGTATTAAATGGTTAGCTTGAAAAGAGAAGATTTATTTGAGAAATGATTTACGTTATTCTAAGTATTCACTTAAACACGGAATATGTTGAGAGCCAAAGTCACACAGTTTCGTGGGACTATGTTCATGAAATCTCACGGAGTCACCAGTCCCTCAGTACAAGCGGCATGTCCCGTGGTGGGCTCCGGGGAGAGAGCGAGCTGGCTTCTGGAGTTTTCTTAAAAGTGCTCACCTGAAGCTCGTAGCCAAGTCTCCATGGAGAGTTAATAGAAAAGGTGCTTAGATTTTCAGACCTCGCCAAATCTTATTTTAATCTAAAAACCTGATATTTGTAATGAGGTACACAACATGATAATATACTCATTGAAACTGTGAAAGTTTATTTTCTCTCAATCATCTGGTTTCAACCAGTGAAACCAATGCAAATTTAATTAGAGCGAAACAAGGAGGCATTCCTCATGGATGCGAGACTGGTGGGAAGTTACTGACACTATCCCGCAGTTACACTGAGTGTATAATATTTTATAGACCCAATAAAGAGACTGCCACTTCTGCTAACTAAATAACATCCCAGTGAAAGAAGTTATCCATTCTAATTTTTATTCAAGGTAAAAAAAAAAAAAAACAAATTCCTATTCACTGAAATAAGTTCTTAATCACTGTTACACCCTTTGTATCAAATTATTATGTGCAGGCATAAAATGGTATTTTATAAAGACATCAGAGATCCCAAAGTAGTTTTCCCCAATTTCTTCTAATTTATGTTACACTCAAGTTAGAGAGATGAATCATTTAACCATTAGTTAGGATTTACAGTAAAGAAGCCAAGAAAAGAATATACACAGTATGTACTACACAGTGATACTTGGAACAGTGAGGCACGAATATACAATGAGAGACCCTGGAGATTGCAATGGAGCAGAAAACCCTCTATTGCCTAGTGACATTGTATTCAATGGATTATCTCTGTGCAGAAGAATACTCAACTAATGCTGGTGGGAATGAGCCTATTAGACTCCCAGGCAGATGAAAATACAGCAGTATGAGTCTAAGCAGTACATAATACTTGGAATAATATTAAATTATGGTGACCAGTTTATGAATTGACTGTACTATCATTGTTATCATTATGACATTAGAATATATCCCATCCATATTAGGGAAGAGCTCAGAGTGCACAGTTTGCTTTCAGCAGCCTCATCTGTCACATGTTTACAAAGTCTCTTGATGGCCACATTTTCTGAACCACCTGCTTTAGTCGTGTGTGGTTTTCCTCACCTTGACCCTGCATACCACAGACTAGAGCCTGTGTTTACACTGCAAACCTAAAGGTTTAGTACCTGGCAATATTATTTAGAGGCATGTAAGTGTGCTCTATGATGTTCACACAACAGTGAAGTCGCCTAGCAGATGCGTCACTCAGAATGCATCACAAATGTATCTGTTAAGACAAAACATGCAGGCACTGGAGTGTGTGAAAAAGACAGTTGCTTGACCTCTCCCCAAAATGATCAGGAAATTAGGCAAAATTTCTGAGCTCATACGTTATGAAGATCAAAATATTTTAAATATTTTTATGTATAAGATAGGAAAGAAACCTATATAGTCAATCACAATAATGGATCTCCGTTATTTCCCTTTTCATTATTCTTTTATACCCATTGTGCTGGAAATACACAGTGGTGTGCAAGACAAGTGGATTTTTTAAAATCTAAATCATTCATCAGCACCAGGTATTTGCAATCCCAGAAAGTAGCTCAGATATCTGGTTCACTTTACTTGAGTTATATTTTTATGATTCTTACTTTTTCTCCCCCAAATGTACGGTACAGAATGGACGCCTGTGAGTACTCGGATCACCTGTGGGAAGTGATATTCCATCTGATGTCTCAGCAACAACTGAAATATCTCTAGCTTTAATTTTCAGTATTCTCTGCTTTCTCTGTATTATAGCAGGTCCAAGCACTGCTATTACAGCTTCTCTCTATATATGTAAATAGCTTACACAATATTACCTTCCATATTTTATGTTTCATTGCATTTTGCAACTTCTCTTTCTGGAATTCTAAGCTTATATTTTTCAGCGGCAATACTTGATAAAATTGTTTGGAGTGTTTGTTTTCTTTTCCTTGTACTAGGCCAGGGTTCTGAATCCAAAGGATGTTTTTAGATGTTTTTCTGAATTATTCATATTATCTTCTAAAATTATTTAACAATGACCAAGATAATAATTGTATTTTAAAATGAAGAGTACTGCAACTCATTCCCAATATTTTTATGAATTTAAAATTCCTTCTGATATTTTTGAAGATCTTCTAAGTGACAGGTGTTTCGCTAGGTGCTGAAGTTCCAAATAATTATCATCTATAACTCTGAGAATCTCTTAATTTATTGAGAACAACTTACAAAATGATAAAGACATAGGAAAAAGAAGAAGTTAATCAATAGAAGTAGAGGTAGGAAGATTACAAGTTCAAACTTAGCCTGGGTAACTTAGCAACTTAGTATGACCTGTCTCAAAATAATACTAAAAAAAAATGACCTAAGGACATAGTTCAGTGAAGAGGCCTTTAGTTAAATATTCAGTAGTGCCCCCTACCCCACACACAGGAGGAAGAGAAGAAACATTGACTATAATTTAATATGATCATTGCTGAGATAAAAGCCTAGCTCAGAGAGACACAAATGTCTAAAATGTTGTGGAACAATTTCACCATTAGGGGTGAACTTAAAGCAAAGATCAAATATTTTAGGCAGAAGGAATAATTGGAGTAAAAGCAACATGTAGTATGAGTTAATTCAAGTATTGTTGTTGAAGATTTTCTTCACAATTCCAAAAATTTGCTTATATCTTTTTTCTGCTCAATCGAATAGCTTTGTAGACAAAGCAATAACATTTCATTCATCACTTTTTTATGAAAGAATTTGGTGGAATAGACAGTCCAAATAAAATCCAACTGTACAAAGGTATGCATATTTGTAGATGATGTCCCCATTCTGAGACTTATTACAAACTGTTTGAACTCACACAGACAAGAGTACTTTTATTGCAAATGTTCTTTAATAATTGCATTAGATTTTTTTTTTTTGAGACAGGGTCTTGCTTTGTAGTTCAGGCTGGCCCTGAGCTCACTATGTAGCCCAAGCAAGCCTCGAACTCAGCAATCCTCCTGTCTCTGCCTCCCGAGGGCTGGGATTACAAGCGTGAGCCACCACACCCGGCTGCATTAGATTTTTAAGAGATAAT
The DNA here is from genome assembly GCA_004025085.1 of Thryonomys swinderianus. Classification (NCBI taxonomy): domain Eukaryota; kingdom Metazoa; phylum Chordata; class Mammalia; order Rodentia; family Thryonomyidae; genus Thryonomys; species Thryonomys swinderianus. The sequence goes on from PVIC010051561.1 coordinate 7,971, forward strand.
AAAAAGCTGTATAATTAAAATACTGGTACATTTTATCTTACATGCAAAAAATACATTTTGAAGAATATTCTGTTTCAGAGTAAAGGTATAAATAAACCTACTAATTATAAACTTGTGATCTTACTACAACATCAACTTACACAGGTGGAAAAAATCAAGTAGGTTCATTAAAACAACTGGCTGACAGAAAATATAGAGGAATTTACAACTACTGCTTTTCATATTCCAGAGTGAAACAAGGGAGAGGTTCGCTGAGGAAGCTCAGCATTCAGAGAAGTTCCTAGTTATCACTAAGGCGCTGACACAGAACAGAATAGAAAGAAATGAGACTAAATCCTACAGGATGAGAACTAAATCTCTCAACACCAATGGAGATGACAGAAGATTGACATGGGTAAGGTCTGAAAGTTCTTCCAATTTTTGAAATTATGCAAACTTTTGAGCACACACACACACACACATACAGATATAGACACACGCATACAAGAAACTACCTCCTTTGTAATATATATTTTCATAATAAGCCCTTGAGACTTTAAGCTTTGATATTCCATGCTAAATCTAATGTAGGTCAGATTTCAGTGCTCAATATAGTTTGTTCTGATTTTTCTATAGTACTTTACAGCTGCCACTTTAGTATACAGCCATGATTTGTTTCTCTTGTTTCCCTTTTTATTTTTGGCCTACCATGGTCAGAATTACTGAGGATATTCAAAATGATGGAGTAACTTTATACGTACCCAGAGCTCATGAGAAAACATACACAACTTTAAAAAACAGAAACCGTTAAAGGAAATTCTCTACAATTGAAAAAAAACAAGTAATTTTTAGAACTATTCAGTTGTCATTTCCCAAAACTGAGGTTGTATCCAAGAGTAGAATCAATGCTACCACTTCTTATTAAACCAATAAGTCATGGTTCCTCTGAATCATGGCATATTCCCAATCATGCTGCCCTTTAAAAGAACAACCCTAGGAAAGTTAAATTCATGGTCCAAATAATTCTTATATGCTATTTTGTCTCTGACCATACAGTCATAGCTTTTAAATTCAAGAATTTATTTTAAATGCACATAACAAAGATTATGGATTTTTCTGTCTCATTAAAACTCGTATGTTGAAGGTAGAACCTTCAGTAACTCACTGTAATGTTATTTGAAAGAATCTTTAGACAGATAATCAATTTAATGTAATGTCATTAGGATGTGGCCCTATACAACTGGTGTCTTCATAGAAAATTGTAAATGTTGACACACAAATATGCAGAGATTAGAGGATACAGACAGAAGAAAATTCATCCAAAGAGATGAGCCTAGAGCAGTTATTTCCCTCGCAGTCCTTAGAAAGAATCAACTCTATTGATAACTTGATTTTTGTACTTCTAGCTTTGAAAAACATAACTCAGTAAATTTCTCTTATTTAAGCTATTCAATCTACACTAATTTGCCAGGTCAGCTCTAGCAAGAAAAGCAACAGTAACAACAACCATAAAGGTTTTATGTTGTACTAATTTCAAATTGCTGCTCTATAGATCTAATGGCTTAATGAACATAAATTAGGAGCTTGCAGGTCCAGAAGTTAGAATTTGCATGGGACTAAAACGAGGTTGTAAGTTGCATGAGTGAGAGTGCTACACAGGGCCCAAATGACAAGTCTGGACATGTGTTCCCCATCAGAGAAGTTCACAGTGCCTGCCAAAGTTTCCAGGTATGACCTGGCCAGACATGCCCGTCACTGGCAGCGGTATATTTAGGGTTGGCATGCTAGACTTGATGACAGAAACTGAGCATCTGAGAAAAGTGCTTCTTAACAAGTGTGTAGCACAGGTGTTTCAACTCAAGATGTCTTGAGAAAAGAGCTAAATGACGTTAAGCAAAAGCCAGTACTCGCTCAACAGTTCAAGACACATTGCTCAGAAGTCTTCTAACCAGGGGGATGATGATCTCTGAGACCCAGACCCGAGATGCTTCTGTTCACACAGAACGTGTGCGGCAGCAGGATCAGCCGTCGCTGAGGGACGGGCAGAAGCTCAGAGTGTCCACACCAGGAGAGCCAGGTCCCCAGTGCAGCAATTGCCTAGAATTGGCGTCAAGGCATAGCCAGAAACTCAAGCTTCATTTCCATTAGGACAAAAGCAGCCTAAATAGAATTCTGAAAGAGAGCTTTAGTAACTAAAAGCAGGTAAATAAGTTCTAAGCAAGAAACACTGAGACCTACATACAAAAGTCATCTCCATGAAGTGGCCTCATTATCATGCACACCCTGATGAATTATGGTGATATTTCAGTGTTTATACTTGAAAGACCAATAACTTAATTTATGAATTTTTAATATTTTACAACAGCCAAGAAAAATATCTAAAATTGACTAAAATTACCTATTATAGATCTAATAATCCAGATATTTAAGAAAGACTTGGTCGAAATCAAGAAGTCATAGACTGCTATTTTAAAAATAAGAACATCCACATAAAATAATTTAATTTTTAAAAGTACATTTTATAGATAGGCTTTGTGCTACTGCTGTTCTCTGCTCTCTCAGGTTTCTGAGAAGCTAAGGCAAGAGAATTTCAACCTGAAGCCAAGCCTGAGACTCTATTTCAAAAATTTAAAAAAGGCCTTGAGATGTTGCTCTGTGCAGAGACTCTGGGTTCAGTCAGTAACACACACACAGATATGCACACACAAGCATATGTCACAAGAAATATTCAGCTCACTGCAGAATCAATAAAAGAAAGTGTTACCATTATATCAAAAGTAAAAATATATGTTATTAACATTTAAAATTGTGAGGGTCATCTAAATTTTCATAACTTTGGTCATTTCAATAGGACCAATCCAGTATATACTAACTCATAGTGAAATAGACCTTGAAAAACTATAGCTTTATGACTTTCAGTGTATACTTCACTCTCATTTTCTATTTAGTATTACATACTCTTATGTGCATCTACCATCTGAGAGATGTAGATATATACAAGAAATCTTTAATGTGCTCACCAGAAATTTCTAAATTTCTCTGTATTCCTTCTTCTTTCAGCAAACCTGCTCATCTTATTAAAGGAAACTCTAACCATGTATACAACAAAGAGACTTGAGTTATCTCTGACTCTCTCTTTGAAGCTTACACTGAATTTACCAGCAAATGCTGTGGCATCCTCCTCCTAAATATAGCTTAAGTCTTTGCATGTCCACCAACACATCATCTTTAAGAATTTGCAAGCATTGTCTAGCATATCTCCATGTTTTGAATATTTTGTCCACTCTAAATAATTCAGTTCGATTACTGTTCTGTGTAAAATCATCTAACAGTTTTGCATTTCTCTGAGACGATGCCACCTCTAAGGGTTCCTGGGCCCATAAGGCTGTATTAAGATCTGTATTCCACCTTTTTAAGTCAATCCGTGGCAATATCACCTTCAGACCCTTGATTCTGCAAATACTGCCTGCTGTGGTGCAGATTCCCATATTCCCTGCTCAAAGCCTTTCATCTTGCTCTATGTTCTAATAATAAAGCTCTTCAATGAAATATGTATATGTTTCTGATCCTTCTTTCTTTTTATCCAAAACTTGCACTTCCAGAAAAGTCTTTTTAAAAATCTGATTACTTTATATAGTAAAATGTGTCTTTTCATTAACTTTACCAGCCATATTTTTCTTCACTACAATAATTAAGAATTTCTAGGCATTTGTGTTTATATTTGTCTCCTTCTCAAATGTAAGTACACAGGTCACACATGATACTATGGGCTATGATATCTCCAGCACGTATGATTCAGACTCTCAGTAAAGATAAGTTAAGGCAAAAAATAGAACTTCATGATTTTTAAATGTATTTTATTTTCATCTATCCCTTAATTACTTCTAAAGACCTCATTTTACAGAGTAGTAGTTTCTAAAGCTATAAGATCTTTCTATAGTTAACAAGTGATTAGAGAACATATTATGTGTAGTCGCTAAACATTTTTTTCTTGGCTATCCATACATCTTTATTTTCTTTGAATATCCATATATCTAGCATATATCTTGAATATGCACTACAGAAAACTACAGCAGTAATATCTGCCTGTTCTCCACTGCAATGGCAAGGGTGCATCCTTTAGTAATGAGAAGCTAGACCTTGCTGCAGCCATTATCAGGCTCTGCTCAACCCTTGCACATTTATATATGTACCAAAGAATCATAAGAGCCATTTCCTCAAGTCGAAAGAAGAAATAAGTGGTAGATATGCAGATTTCCTCATTCTCATGACTAAAGACAATTAGAAAAGAAATTGGGGGCCGGAGGGTTAGCTCAGTGGTTCCGGCGCCTGCCTCGCAAGCGCAAGGACCTGAGTTCGATCCCCGGTTACCACATATAATGCTGGGCGTGGTGGCTCACGCCTGTAATCCCAGCACTCGGGAGGCAGGGACAGGAGGATTGCTGAGTTCGCGGTGGCTTGCCTGGGCACCATAGTGAGCTCAGGGCCAGCCTGA
>PVIC010051562.1:0-12446 GCA_004025085.1 Thryonomys swinderianus
CCTTCCTTCCTTCCTTCCTTCCTTCCTTCCTTCCTTCCTTCCTTCCTTCCTTCCACCAGGATATTGCACAATGTAATGATACAAGAATCCTGAGCAAAATAAACACAGGGTTACTATCATGGAGTTTCTGTTTTAAAAGAAGGGTGTCAAAGATATACATGGATCACATCAAGTCACAAATATATAGTTACAAATTATGACAAGGGCTACAAAGGAAATTTCTAGAGATTATGAGGTCATACTGTAGGGGAATTTGATCTAGTTCATGCTGTAGACTGATAGAGCGAATAATTTAGAATGAAGAACTGATGGACCAAATTAGTGCCATTGTGGTCAGAAAAAAATGCATACTATAATTTCAGGTTTCTTTTAATTTGTTCAGATTTGTTTTATGCCTTAATATGTTCCAGAGAATTTCCCATATTTAGTAATACTCTTTGTCTATTTTTACAGTTTTTGGGGTGTCTCCTTAGTGTGATATGAGAACAGCTGTTCTACTTGCTTTGGTTTTGATTTGCATAGACTATCTTTTTCTGTGCTTTCACTTTGAATCTGTGTAGGCCTTTCTGGCAAACTGAGTTCCTTCCAGGCAGTATATTTTTTGGTTTTGATTTTGTACCTATTCAACTTACGTATGCTTTAACTGGGGAATTTAGTCTACTTATATCTGAGTTTGTTATTAATAAGTAAGAACTTCTACCATTTTGTGAAATTTCTTCTGTTTTTGAATATTCATTTTTGGCTTCTGGAGGTTTATTTTATTGAAAAAGTTTAATTTTTTTCTATTTTTTTGTATGTGCTCACGTGTTTTCATGATAAAAGTTATCTTTCTTTTACTCCTAAGCATTTTCTGTCTGATCTGATGATGTTACCTCACTTTCTTATTTTTACTTTGTTTTACTTTTCTGAAAATAGTATTCTTGATTAAAGGTTATTTTATTTTATTTTTTAATTGAATTCTTTATTGGTATAATTTACATACATCTCACAATCACACGTAACATTGGGAATTTGTACCAATATATGACACAAGTAAATTCTCAATTCACATTTTTACCCATATCCCCACCCACCCACACCTCCCCACCCCCTATATACATGCTCTTTTATTTTCTTTCAGAATCATATTTATTCCTTCCCCTCATTACATTCCCATACCAAATTTCCCTTGGAAATTTCCCATTCTACAAAGACCATCATACTTTCTAGAGCTCATTTGCATCTACAGGTGCTCATATCAATGAGAAGATCTGGTATTTGCCTATCTGTGATCTATTGATTTCACTCATTAGCATGTAATCAATTTGCATGTAAATGAATCAATATTGTCATTCTTTATGGCAGAGTAGTAATCCATTTTATTTAAAAAACCCCACATCTTCTTTATCCATTCTCCAATTGATGGGCATTTGGGTTGTTTCCAAGACTGAGCTATCACAAACTGAGCTGCTATGAACAAGGGTGTACATCTGTCTTTCCAATGTGATTTTTAAAAATTCCTTTGGGTATATTCCTAGCAGGAGGATAGCAGGGTCAAATGGAACACCTAGTCCTAGTTTTCTGAGAAATCTCCACACAGATCTCCACAATGGTTGCACAAGTCTGCAATCCCACCAACAGTGGAGAAGGGTTCCTTTCTCCCCACAGCCATGCCAGCATGTATTGTTGGTTGATTTTGTAATTGCAACCATTCTTTGTGGAGTGAGATGAAATCTCAGTGTTGTTTTCATTTGCATCTCTTGAATGACCAGTGATGTTGAACATTTCTTCATATGTTTCTTAGCTGCTTTGACTTCTGCCTCTGAGAAGTGTCTATTCATTTCAGATGCCCATTTTTTAATTGGGTCTTTGGACCTGGGGAGGCTGATCTGTTTAAGTTCTTTATATATTGTAGATAATAGCCCTTTGTCTGATAAACAACTAGTAAAGATATTTTCCCATATTGTTGGTTGTCTTTTAGCAGTGTCAGTGACTTCTTTTGCTGTGCAAAAGCTTTTCAGTAGGATGAGATCCCATTTGTTGATTTTTTTCCTGCTAATTCTTGTGCTATAGAGGTTTTATTCATAAATTCTCTGCCTAAGCCAATGTCTCCAAGAGTTTTGCCTAGCCTGTTTTCCAGAAGGCTTATTGTTTCTGTTTTAAGTCTCTGATCCACTGTGAGTTTAATTTTGAGCATGGTGAAAGAGATAGTTCTAGCTTTAGCTTTTGGCAGGTTGAAGCCCAGTTTTTCCAGCACCATTTGTTAAAGAGGCTGTCTTTCCTCCATTGGGGATGTTTGGCTCCTTGTCAAAGATAAGGTGGCTTAGTGTATCCGGGGTTGTTTCTGTATCTTCTAATCTATCCCAGTGGTCCTCGGGTCTGTTACTTTGCCAGTACAATGCAGTTTTTTTTTTTTTATCACAGTGGCTTTATAGAAGAGTTTTAAATTGGGGATTATAATACCCCCTACCATGTTGTGGTTGCTTAGAATTGCTTTTGCTATTCTAGGTCTCTTGTGGTTCCAGATGAATTTCTGTATTATTTTCTCTGGCTCTGTGAAGTACACCGTTGGAATTTCAATTGGAATTGCATTGAATCTGTATGGTAGTTGTGGGAGTATAGCCATTTTGACGATGTTGGTTCTCCCTACCCAGGAACAAGAGATATCTTTCCACTTTCTGATCTCCTTTTTCAGAGTCCTGTAGTTTTCAGAGTAGAGGTCTTTTACTTCCTTTGTTAGGTTGATTTCTAGATATTTCATTTTTCTGGGTGCTACTGTGAAAGGGATTGACTCCACAACTTCTCTTTCAGTATGCCTGTTCTTTGTGTAGATAAAGGCTGTTGATTTTTGAGCATTAATCCTGTATCAAGCAACACTACCAAATCTGGTAATTAAGTGTAGTAGTCTTTTGGTTGAGTTTTTAGGATTCTCAAGATAGAGTATCATATCATCAGCAAGTGATGACAGTTTAACTTCTTCCTTTGCTACCTTTATTCCTTTTATATCTTTGTCCTGCCTGATTGCTATGGCTAATGTTTCCAGCACTATATTGAACAAGAGTGGTGACAACAGGCATCCTTGTCTCATTCCTGATCTTAGTGTAAAAGGTTTCAACTTTTGCCCATTAAGTATCATGCTGGCTGTTGGTTTCTCATAAATAGCTTGTATTAAATTGAGATAAAGTCCATCAATTCTGATTTTCTGTAGTGTTTTGATCATAAATGGGTATTGGAATTTGTCTAAAGCTTTTTCTGCATCTATTGAGATAATCATATGATTTTGTCCTTGAGTGTGTTAATATAGTGGATTACATTGATTTTATGTATGTCGGATCAGCCTTGCATCCCTAGGATAAATCCAACTTGATCAGGGTGTATGATTTTGTTGATAACTCTCTGTATTCTGTTTTCCAGTATCTTATTGAGAATTTTTACATCAATGTTCTTTAGAGAGATTGACCTGTAGTTTTTTTTGGTGGGATCTTTCCCTGCCTTTGGGATCAACGTGATGGTTGTTTCAAGGAATGATTTGGGGAGTACTGCTTTCCTTTCGATTTCATTAAAGAGATTGAGAAGTACTGGTATTAACTCTTCTTTAAAGTTTTGTAGAATTCAGCAGTGAAGCCATCAGGACCAGGGCTTTTCTTTGTTGGTAGTTTTTTTTTTAATTACATTTTCAATTTCCCAGATTGATATTGGGTTGTTTAACATTTTTATATCCTCTTCATTCAGCTTTGGAAGTTCATATGTGTCTAGGAATCTATCCATTTTTTCTAGATTTTCCCATCTTCTTGGAGTATAGATTTTCAAAGTACCTGTTCATTATCCTTTGGACTTCTTCTGGATCTATGCTGATTTCCCCATTTTCATTCCTTACAGCATGGATTTGAGCCTTTTCCTTCTTTGTTTGATAAGGTTGGCTAAGGGTCTGTTGATCTTATTTATCCTTACAAAGAACTAACTCATGGATTCATTAATTCTTCGTATTGTTCTCCTTGTCTCTATTGCATTAATTTCTGCTCTGATCCTTATAATTTCCTCTCTAGTATGTGCTTTGGGTTTGTTTTGCTCCTCTTTTTCTAATTGTCTGAGGTTCATCATTAGATTGTTTATTTCAATTTGTTCTATTTTTTGAGTGTAGGCATTCACTGCTATGAATTTCCCTCGTAGAACTGCTTTCATTGTGTTCCATAAATTCCTGTATGTTGTACTGGGGTTGTCGTTCAGTTGTAGACACTGTTTAATTTCTTCTGTGGCCCATTGGTTGGTTAACAGAGTGTTGTCCAATTTCCATGTGTTTGTGGGGATCTTGGAATTTCTTCTGCTGTTCAGCTCCAGTTTCAAGGCACTGTGGTCTGATAGTATGCAAGGGATAACTTTGATTCCTTTGCAGTTACTTAAGCTTGTTCTATGGACTAGAATGTGGTCTATTTTGGAAAATGACCCATGCGCAGCTGAAGAAGGTATATTCTTGCTTTGTAGGGTGAAAAGTTCTGTAGGCATCTAATAAGTCCATTTGCTCAAAAGTTTGATTTAGCTCAAGGTTTTCCTTATTGATTCTTTATCCAGTTGATCTGTCTATTTGTGACAGTGGAGTATTAAAGTCCCCTACTACTATTGTATTCATGGTTAACTGGCTTTTCATGTCCAGTAATGTTTGTTTTATATAGGTGGATGCATTAGAGTTTGGTGCATAAATATTTGATTGTTATTTCTTTCTCTTGGATAGTCCCCTGTATGAGAATATAGTGACCTTTATCTCTTATAATCAGTTTGGGTTTGAAATCTATTTTATCTGCAAACAAGATAGCCACTCCTGCTTTTTTGCAGTTTCCTGTGGCATGGAGGATTGCTTTCCAACCTTTTATTTTCAGTCTATGGGTTTCCTTCTGAATTAGGTGTGTTTCCTGTATGCACAGATTGTAGGGTCTTGCTTCTTGATCCAATCTGCTAGTCTGTGTCTTTTAATTGGCCCATTGAGTCAGTTGACATTAATGGTTATGACTGATATAGACACATTCAGAGCTGCCATGTTTCCCTGTTCTTGGTTCTTTTCTTCCTTGCTTTTCCCCTTTTCTATTTAGTTTCTTATTTGTCCCAATGAATTCACTCTCCTTGGTCTTGTGGGTATGGAATTTCCTGTGTTTTTTTTCCAAGATGTTATTTAGAATGTTTTGGAGTGCAGGTTTTGTATTTGTGAAGTTTTTCAGGTGTTCTGTATCACGGAAGTATCTTACTTCCCCGTCTATTGTGAAAGATAGTTTTGCAGGATACAACAATCTAGGTTGGATGTTGTTTTCCTGCAATGCTTAAAATACTTCCCTCCATGTTCTTCTTTCATTCAGTGTTTGTGTTGAAAAGTCTGCTGTGATCCTAATGGGCTTCCCTTTGTAGATGATTTTCTTCCTTTCTCTCACTGCTTTCAGTACTTCATTCTTTTGTTGTGTATCTGGAACCTTGATAATTATATGTCTAGGTGTAGATATTTTTATGTTATGGTGTTTTGGAGTCCAATAGGCCTCATTTATCTGTATGTGTATTTCTGTTCCTGTGAAGTTTTCTGTTGTTATCTCTGACGATAGCTTTTTAAAGTCTTTGTCACTGTCTCCTGCTTTCTCAGTGACTCCAATCAGTCTTATATTATTTTTCTTTGAATCATCTAGAAGCTGTTGAATTGATTTCTCATGGTCCCTTGCTCTTTTCCATAGAATTTGTCTTTCCTGCTCACTGGCTGCTATGCTGTCCTCTAGGTCCGAGATTCAGTTCTCTGCTTCATTCATCCTACTTTGCAAGCTTTTGTTCTCCTTCATCATTCCCTGGAGCTCTGCTTGAAGCTGTTCTAAAGGTTCCATTGCTTCTGCTATCTTGGATTCTATTATCTCACTGATCTCTTCTTTAATGATGTCTTTCACTGTGGACAGTGTCCCTGTTTTAATCCCAGAGATGAGTTCTGATTTCCATGCCTGATGACAGGGCAATGTTTGTTGCAGGTCTCTTTCTTTCTATTATCTGGGATCCTTTGGATGTGCCACCTTTCTGAGGTGTCCTCCTTGAACCTTCAATGACCCTTCAGAGTTCTCAGTTCTAACACTTCATAGGAGGAATTTGAGCTGAACAATCACATCATCGTTGTTACCATAATACAGGCAGTGCCAATATTAGCATTATACACAGTAAATAAAATGAAAACTTTGGCAATTTCTATTCTGAAGACTTTGAGCTCATCAGTTACCTCTATGTCCCTATGCCCAAATTTGGAATTAATCAGCAATGTGTATACAACATGTAGATCGTAAATGTACCCCCAAGCCCCTTTGGGGATAACAGGTCACTGTGGGATCAGAGAGGTAGGAAGACAGGAGGAGAGTGAAATAGGGTTAGCAGGTTTATGAAGATTACCTGGACTGGAGTACCTCACATATGCCAGTGGGTAATAGAGGGTAAAAGGTCGTATATAAATCAGTACCAACTGTATGCTCTAAGAGTACTGGAGACTTTGCACACCTTTGTATAATAGTATAGGAGAATTAGGGCAGCCCTAAGAGTCTTTTACTTCTGGGTATTGCTTCTGACAGGAAGATAGGAGAGGCTGTGGGGACAAGAGGTGAATAGAGGGATCTAGGAATAGATGGCAAAATAGAAGCTAGATTCCCCCCTTTTTTTTTTAATCTTGCCTGGTCTCTCAGCGCAGCTGCAGTGTGGAGGGATGCAGGAAATGGCTCTGGCTCCTCTCAGACCTGAGTCCTCACAACACAGCTCCAGGTTGGGGTTGGGGCCAGCCGGCAGGCCTCAATCCTCTGTGGTGGTGATGGTGCCCGGGGTCCATACCTGACTCCTCACTGCAGGGCTCCTGGGTGGAGCAGGCTGGTGGGCTGGCCTCAGTTCTTCGCTGCCGCCAGGAACAGAATGGTGCCTGGAGCAGCCGAGTCATCTACGCCGCTTGGGGTGGAGCGGGCTGGTGGGCAGGCCTCAGTCCACTGCCACTGCCAGGAACCAAAGGTTATTTTATTTATTTTTTAGTATGTCACTCCATTTCTTCCTGGCCTATAAAGTTTCTGCTGAGAAATCTGCTGTTAGTCAAGAGGGAGTTCCCTTAAATGTGACTTGGCACTTTCCTCTTGCTAATTATACACTATTAAAAATATATTGTGGGCTGGAGATATAGCTCAGTGGTTCCAGTGCCTGCCTTGTAAGCACAAGGTCCTGAGTTCGATCTCCAGTAACCACATACAATGTTGGGTGTGGTGACTCACGCCCACCAGCAATCAATACCACATACCACAGGGCCAGGTGTGGTGGCTCACGCCTGTAATCCCAGCACTCAGGAGGCAGAGACAGGAGGATTGCTGAATTATAGGCTTGCCTGGGCTACATAGTGAGCTCAGGGCCAGCCTGAACTACAAAGTGAGACCCTGTCTCAAAAAAAAAAAAATCAAATTGGCATATTGTTCTTAATTTGAATGATTTAATAAGACAAATTAAAACTTGAAATAGTTTAAGCATTTATCTTGGAATGTATTTTAAATCTTAAAATAATGAAATATATTTTCATAAGATGTTGATTTTGTTCACTTCAGCTCTAAAGTGCTCCCTGCCCTTATTTAATTCATATCAACATTAAAGTATTATATTACCGATGTTGATAATCAAGAAAGAAGAGAAATTCTTAATCCCTATGTCTTGTTTTTTCTTTTAGTCATGTAATGGTATACAAGAATGTTTACAGATTTATGTTGAAACACTGTAAATATTAAGGTGCTCACACTTGAGATGAAGTGGGCAAAACAACATAAATTTATAATTTCCCATCTCTGGGGGTTTGGAAGTCTAAAATCAAGGTTCTGCCAGAGTTCAGCTTCTGGTTAGAACTCTCTTCCTGGGTTGGAACTTCCTTCCATGGCTGGAAGAGAGATAGCAGGACACACTAGCTCTCTGAAGTTTCTTTTAATATCATTAAACTTTAGTTATTCTATAGAGCCCTAACTGCAAATATGGTCCCTTGAGGAATGAGAGCCACAGCATACTCATTTGTCGGGATAGGAGAACACATAAACATTTAGTCTAAAGCATAGGAAAACCTTATTTTTTGACAAAAGCAAATTCATTTGGTAAGTGTTCACGTAAACGCGGACACTGCAGAGTGTGGAAGTTCAGCTGGACGTCTTCTGGACTTAGAGTGGGTGTCAGGGGTCTGGGCAATTGATCCCCTCTTAGCAAATCTTCAGGTATCCACTGAAATGTCACTTCTGTATGTTCCTGGTTAAGTTCTGCTCCCCTATTTACGGGCCTCAGAAGCTCACTGTGATCACATTTGTTCCCCTAATTAATGGTTAATTTCCTTCACTGCTGGTCTCCAAGCAAGACTTACAAGTGCATTGTCAGAATGCAGCATTATTCTTATATTTCTGTGATATCTCCATCACAGACATGTGTTAGTGGAGTGAATGCTCAAAGTCAAGACTCTAGGTCACTTCAGAGACCTGATGAGGATATTGTTAGACATCAGTAAGAAGTCTAAACCCTGAAAGAGAAAGTACTTTTAATCTGCATAATTTTATTTGTCAAGTAAGTAGGAAAACCAAAGCCAAAATCCAATTGAACTTATTCGACCAACATAGTTTGTGCATAAGTACATATAGAGGCTTTAGGGTTGGATCAAAAGTTCAGATCACAGGTAGTAGACAGTCTGTTTGCTTGGTGAAAGTAGTGACTATGGGGCCGCAGATGGGGCCGCCCGACTGAGCAAGAGAATTGGGGTTTCTGGTTTAGGAAAACTGACATGGATACTGTCAGTCTCTATTGCATCACAAAGATTCTAGGCCTTGGTTAAGTTCGCTGTCTCTTTGTTTATCACCTTGCTAATACCTCTAATAGAGAGTTGAGGTCCTCAAACATTGTTGGCTGACTTTGGTGAGATGATAAATTGTCTTTGAAAGGAACCATAAAAAACTTCCTAGGACTTCAAAATTAACAATAACTTTTTAGGATCACTTTAACGGACCCATTTTCTCTTTGTATAATTCTCCAATTTTGAATATGCTTAAATAAAGCATAGAATCTACATGTAAACCTTAAGAAATGTAGCATTGGTTTTCAGATATCAGAATGCCATTGGAATATTCTGAACAGTGAAAGGATACACATTTCTGAGTCCTATTCCCAGAAATTTAGTCAGACACCTTGGACTGGAGTTTGGGTAACTGCCCTTGTCACAGCACTCAGGGAGTATGAGACAGCACTACCACCCACAGCTAGAGCAGTCAGCGTGCAAGTCATCTAATTTTAGGGTTTGGATAAGTGCCCCTCAAAATCACAGGTGAAGGGCTTGGTCCTCAGGCGGCACATGAAGAGATGGTGAAACATCGGGAAGTGGGGCTTTGTGCGACGTACTGAAGTCCTATGGGATCTGCCCTCAAGAGGGACCATGTGTCGTCTCATTCCCTCTCTCTATTTCCTGACTTGATGTATGACCATTCGCTTTAACATCTGCTCCTGTGACTGACAGAACTGAGCTTATGCAAGTTTCATGCCAATGAACCTCCAGGACTTTGAACCAAAATCAGCTTTTTAAAATTTCTAAGTAGTCTATCTCAAATATTCCATTATAGTAATGTGAAGCTGACTAATACATCTGCTGAGTGCAGATTCCCTTTCAGTAGGTCTGAGGAAGGGAGCTGAGATGCTGCATCTCTAAGAAGCCTGCCAGAAGGAACACAGGCTGATCAGACCCAACACCAGGTATTGAGGATGTAAAACAGTCACTAATATGACAAGTTAACATTTTAGAATTAAATGTTCAATGATTTGAATCTAACCTGTCTCCTCACTGGGTGACCCCTCTCCTCTAGGCCCCAAATCCTCACATGTCAAATAGAAAATTATATAGAAATCAAATGTGACAGTAGTTTAGATAAAGCATTCATCATATCATTTCATATACTATTAATCTTTCATTAATGTAAACTCACACTTTACTAACAAATTCTATTAATCCAATGCAGATTAATCAAGTTACTTGTTTTGTAGTTCCTGTTATTTTGTTTTGCTCATTTTATTTCTATGAGGATTGAGAAAATGTTGCCATGTCTCTCATTCAACACATCTAGAAGAAAAAAATAGTTGATTCCCTACCAGATACATCATCTGAGCAATGCAATAAACATAACACATTCTTAGTAAGATCTTGTTACATTAATAGAACTAAGACATCTGGATGAAGAACTAATTCATTTCCTCAGGCTCCAAATGTTGGCCATTATGTATACCAAGCAGGTGCATCCAGAACCGGACAGGTACCATTTACAACTGAAACTCCATGTAGTGAAAATTTCTGCTTGCACATTGCTTAACACTGCAGAACTTGGTGTCTTATGGACCTGTAGAATGGTCTGGATTTCTTAACACATGCAGTCCAAGTATACTTAGTGATGTATTAGCCCATTGTTTTGCTAAATCCAAGTTTGCTAAGATATTTTTTTAGGTTTATCTTGCAAAAATCAAGGGCCCTGAAGGCAGAATGATTTTAATTAATGGGAAAATATTGTAGGCTAATACACTACATAGCTATGGAACTCTTGCAGACTTAGGTTCAAATCCTGCCTTTGCCACTAAATATCTATTTGACCTTGGGTAATTTGCCTATTTTTTTCTGAGTGCTAGTTTCACTATAGCTTCAACAGTAGAATTACCTTTCCTAACTATCAATAACAATATCATATGCCTCATTTGTAAGCAAGGTAGAGTCAAGTATGTACTTGTCTCTGCATGTGAACTCTGATGGTTTGAGTCATTATCATGTCCCTGCTCCATTTTTTGACTCATAATATAAATTCAATTTAAAATTTAATTTCTACATTGACTGCTTGTGTTTCAGTGAAAAGAATTTCTAACGATTTTTATTTTCTTTTAAAACAGTGTTGTGTAGGAAATTGCTTAATAATGAAGCTTTTTCTTTTTCTTTTTTTTTTTTTTTTGAGACAGGGTCTTGCATTGTAGTTCAGCTGGCCCTGAGCTTGCTATGTAGGCCAGGCAAGCCTCGAACTCAGCAATCCTCCTGCCTCTGCCACTTGAGTGCTGGGATTACAAGCGTGAGCCATCACACCTGACAATAATGAAGCTTTTGTAGATGGTCTTGGACCTGACTGTCTCAAAGGAAAACATCAACATCATTACCTTTTCATATATGCAATTAAGTCTCCTAACTGGCATGGTTTTATCCCTGTTTTTCAGATGAAAAGCTGAGGTGTAAAAATAATAAACATTTTCCCACCAAGTCATGAGTGGTAATCCAGGTAATTTGATCCCAGGGGATCTGTCTTGAAATGACCTTTTGCTAGATGACAAAATTTCCTCTTAGAGCTACTGCTCTTCTCTTATCATGAGTTTTTTCATAAAATAAAAAATGCCTCTTACAAGATCTTAACTTTTTTGAACTAAAAAAAGAAGGGTATATGACTATAGTTAATTCCAGGAGCAGAAATTTGTCTTCCTGCCTATACTAACTGGATGAATTAGAAGTTGCACTTGAAAAATAGTATTTATGCTATAGTGTATATACATAATATTGACATTATAATCAGTATCTAATTACAATTAATGTCTACTGTCCTGATTATTTTGCAAACACCGTCATCTACATGAAATCCTTTGTGATTCAAAGAGTGAGAGGTATATTTCTCAAATGGCATATCTGGTGATCCAATCAAAGTGCTAATATACAAAGTGTTTCTGCATGTATGGCTAAGGCCAGCAGAAATACCAGCAGCTCTGAGGCTCAGAGTACAGCTTGATTGATTGATTCATTCATTCATGTTTTCAACCTCTTTTGACAGAACTCCTTTTCATTTTTTTGCATTGTCCATAAATATCTGCAGCTTGAATGAGTGGATGATTACCCCCTTCTAGATTCAGAAAACTTGCATTTATTGCTCTGTGGCTGTGTTTTTGCTCCTGTGTAGTACACAGCTGGTCATACCAATTAACCAGTGGGTGCAGGGAGTTGGGATTCAGTTTTATAAATACTCAATTGGAGCTTTTACTATGTGGCAGGAGCATGAAAATACATAAAATACAAGGATAGTAAAATAAGGATAAGAGCCGGGGACATAACTCAGTGATGAAATACATGCTTCGGATGCACAAGGCCCTTAGTCTTATTTTCAGCACCAAAAATTTAAAAATGAAAATAAAGATCGTAGCTGTTATGAATTGACTTTGTACTCTTCTCCCTGTAACTGTAAGGCCTTTAAGAAAATATCTTAGTTTTCTGTTGTCATTACAGGTTACCTATGATTGAACAATTTGTAAAGAACACACATTTCTAAGGGCTGGGAAATCTAAAATTGTATAGCTACCTTTAGTGAGGACCTTGTGCTGCTTCATAACATGGCAGATGTCAGCAGCAGAGAGGAGACCTGCGGTACACAGGGAAAGGGGAACCACTCCCTCCATATAATATACTTTGGGAT
>PVIC010051563.1:0-12511 GCA_004025085.1 Thryonomys swinderianus
TCTTTCACTGAGGACAGTATCTCTGTTTTGATCTCAGAGATGAGTTCTGTTTTCCATTTTACTAGATCTGCTTTAGTTACCATCTCCAAGAGTCCTGGTGTTTGAGTTTCAGTTTGCCCTATTTCCCTTTTCTCTGAATTTCCCTGTGGTGGTGATCTTTGTGTCTGGTTTTTTGTGTATTTTCCCATTTCTACTTTTTGTTTGTTTTTAATGCTCTTCTTTGACTGATGACAGGACAATGTTTGTTGCAGGTCTCTTTCTTTTATTTGGGGCCCCTTGGAAGCAGCTCTTTCCTGGGGGGTCCTCCTTGAATCTGTAATAACCCTTGAGAGTTCTCTCCTGACCCATCATGGGAGGTATTTGAGCAGAACAATCACATCATGTTTGTTACCATAATACAATAAATGCCAATATCAGTATTAAACACAGTAAATAAGACAAAAAAGGTTTGTTAGATTCTATACTGGATACTTTGATCTTATGAATTACCTCTATGTCTGACTCCTCACTGCACAGCTCTGGGATACAGTGTGCAGCTGGGTGGCCTTCAGTCCACTGGAAATGGACTGCACCCTGCAGCCGGGTCCGTGTGCTGCTCACTCAGTTCGCCAGAAACATGGCATGGTGGGCTCAGAGCTGCTGGGTTCGGTCAGCCTGCTGCTCGTTCCTCAGTCCTCTGGAAGCACGGCACAGCAGGCCCGGAGCTGCTGGGTCCGGTCCGTCCGCCGCTCGTTCCCCAGTCCGCTGGAAACACGCCACTTTGGGCCCGGAGCTGCTGGTTCCGGTCCGTCCGCCGCAAGTTCCCTAGTCCGTTGGAATCATGGCACGGCGGGCCCGGAGCTGTTGGGTCCGGTCCGTCCACCACAAGTTCCCCAGTCCGCTGGAAACACGGCACGGCGTGCCCGGAGCTGCTGGGTCCAGTCCATCCACTGCAAGTTCCCCAGTCCGCTGGAAACACGGCACGGCGGGCCCGGAGCTGCTGGGTCCGGTCTGTCCTCCACAAGTTCCCCAGTTCGCTGGAAACACGGCACGGCGGGCCCGGAGCTGCTGGGTCCGGTCCACCCACCGCAAATTCCCCAGTCCGCTGGAATCACGGCACGGCGGGCCCGGAGCTGCTGGGTCCAGTCCGTCCGCCGCAAGTTCCCCAGTCCGCAGGAATCACGGCATGGCCTGATGCTATTTCTTGATCAACAACTTTTGAAACGTCCTGTGTGATAGTCGTCAGGTATGTGTAGGCTCTTGCCCTTGGGTTAGGCTGTCAGTCAGAATTCAGAAATCCACATGTCCAAGTGTTGCTTTGGCGATTCCTGTGCATTTGTGATGCAGTTGTCTTGTCAGTGGCATGGTTCGGAGGAAAAATATGCAGAGTGTATGATGGACGTAGAGTGTGTATGAGAGTGTAATTTTGAAATGTGGTGTAGAGTTCCGATTGAGATTGAGAATTGTATCACTGTGGATTTTCTTGCATATTCAGCATCAGTTTCTTGAGCAATGGTGAGCAGTATACCTCAGATTATGCTGAGATCTCATGGAGTTGTTCCTCTCCCTCCAGAATGGAGGCAATTGCTGAATTCAGCATTGTGGCTAGAATTAGGGTTAGGATTCTTGAGAGTGGTACTGTCATTTTGAATATTCCTGTGGATTGGGCTTCCCAAACTATAGTGACGATGAAGGTTACTGCATGGCTTGGAGTCAGCTTTAGTCCGTTGTGCATATACCCTGATAGAGGGATTCCTGTGTCAGGAAAATTGTGGGCTCAGGCCAAGGACTGGGAGTTGTGACTCTGTGGGAGTGACACACTTTTGTCTTTCACTGCCAAATACATGGTAATAGCCATGATTCTATTTCTTGATCAACAGGTTTTGAAATGTGCTGTGTGTTACGACTCAGGTACCTGCAGTCTCTTGACCTTGGGTTAGGCTGCCATTCAGAATTCAGAAAACCAGAAGTCCAAGTGTTGTTTTAGCAATTCCTGTGCCTTTATCATGCAGTTGTCAAGTCAGAGGCACGGTTCAGAGGAAGAATATGCATAGTGTATGATGGACGTAGAGTGGGGTTGAGAGTGTAAGGTTGGAAGGCAGGGTAGGGTTCAGAATGAGATCGAGAATGGTGTCACTGTGGATTTTCTTGCGTATTCAGCATCAGTTTGCCAAGGAATGGTGAAGAGTATAGCTCGGATTATGCTGAGAACTAGTGGTGCTGTACCTCTCCCTCCAGAATGGAGGCATTTGCTGAATTGAGCATTGTGGCAAGGGTTAGGGTTAGGGTTCATGAAAGTGGTACTGGCCTTCTGAATATTCCTGTGGATTGGGCTTCCCATACTATAGTGAAGATGAAGGGTACCTTATTAATTGGAGTTAGCATTAGTCTGTTGTGCATATACCCTGATATAGGGCTTCATGTGTCAGGGTGACTATGGCCTCATGCCAAGTACTGGGAGTTGTGACACTGTGGGAGTGACACACTTCTGTATTTCACTGCCAAATATATGGTAACAGCGAAGATTCTCTTTCTCGATCAACATGTTTTGAAATGTCCTCTGTGTTAGGCCTGAGGTACGTACACGCTCTTTTCCTTGGGTTAGGCTGCCAGTCAGAATTCAGAAAACCAGAGGTCCAATTGTTGTTTTGGCGATTCCTGTGCATTTTTCATGCAGGTGTCTAGACAGAGGCACGGTTCAGAGGAAGAATATGCATAGTGTATGATGGACGTAGAGTGGGGTTGAGAGTGTGTTTGAAGGCGGGGTAGGGTTCAGATTGAGATCGAGAATGGTGTAATTGTGGATTTTCTTGCATATTCAGCACCACTTTGCCAAGGAATGGTGAGGAGTATAGCTCGGATTATACTGAGAGCTAGTGGGGTAATTGTTCTCCCTCCAGAATGGAGGCAATTGCTGAATACAGCATTATGGCTAGGATTAGCATTAGGATTTGTGAGAGTGGTACTGTGATTTTGAGTATTCATGTGGATTGGGCTTCCCAATCTATAGTGAGGATGAAGTGTACTGTATGGATTGGAGTTAGCATTAGTCCATTGTGCATATAACCTGATAAAGGGATTCATGTGTCAAGGAGATTGTGGCCTCAGGCCAAGGACTGTGACTCTTGACTCTGTGGAATGACACACTTCTGTATTTCACTGTAAATTATATGGTGATAGCCACTATCCTCTTTCTTGATCAACAGGTTTTGAAATGCCCTGTGTGTTAGGCCTCAGGTACCTGAAGGCTCTTGACCTTGGTTTAGGCTGCCAGTCGGAATTCAGAAAACCACAAGTCCAAGTGTTGTTTTGGCAATTCCTTTGCATTTTTCATGCAGTTTTCTTGTCAGTGGCATGGTTTGGAGGAAGAATATACAGCGTTTATGATCGAGGTAGTGTGGGGATGAGAGCGTAAAGTTGAAAGGCGGGGTAGGGTTCAGAATGAGATCGAGAATGGTGTAACTGTGGATTTTCTGGTGTATTCAGCATCTGTTTCCCAAGGAATGGTGAGGAGTATAGCTCGGATCATGCTCAGAGCTAGTGGTATTGCACATTTCCTTCCAGGATGGAGGCTTTTCCTGAATTCAGCATTGTGGCAAGGTTATGGTTAGGATTCATGATAGTGGTGCTGTCGTTTTGACTATACCTGTGGATTTGATTTCTGAAAATATAGTGAGGAGGAAGGGTAATGTCAATTTTGGAGTTAGCATTAGTGCGTTGTGCATGTACCCTGATATAGGGCTTCAATTGTCAGGGAGATTTTGGGCTCAGGCCAAGGACTGGGCATTGAGACTCTTTGGCAATGACACACTTCTGTATTTCACTGCCAAATATATGGCAAGAGCCACGATTCTATTTCTTGATCAACATATTTTGAAATGTCCTGTGTCTTCATCCTCAGGTACCTTCAGGCTCTTGCCCTTGGGTTAGGCTGTCAGTCAGAATTCAGAACAGCACAAGTCCAAGTGTTCTTTTGGCACTTCCTGTGCATTTGTCATGTAGTTGTCTTGTCAGTGGCACGTCTCGAAGGAAGAATATGCAGAGTGAATGATGGACGTAGAGTGGGGTTGAGAGTGTAAGGTTGAATGGTGGGTAGGATTTAGATTGAGGTCGAGAATGGTGTCACTGTGGATTTTCTTGAATATTCAGCCTCAGTTTAATAAGGAATGGTGAGGAGTACAGCTCGGATTATACTGAGAGCTAGAGGGATTGTACCTTTTGCTCCAGAAAGGAGGCATTTGCTGAATTCAGCATTGTGGCTAGGGTTAGGTTTAGGATTCAAGAGAGTAGTACTGTCATTTTGACTATTTCTCTGGTTTGGGCTTCCCAAACTGTAGTGAGGATGAAGGGTACTGTCTTGGTTGGAGTTTCCATTAGTCTGTTGTGCCTATGCCCTGATATAGGGCTTCATGTGTCAGGGAGATTGTGGTCTCAGGCCAAGGACTGGGAGTTGTGACTCTGTGGTAATGACACAATTCTGTATTTGCCTGCCAAATATATGGTAAGAGCAACGATTCTATTTCTTGATCAATATGTTGTGAAATGTTCTGTGTGTCAGTCCACAGGTACCTGCAGGCTCTTGCGCTTGGGTTAGGCTGCCAGTCAGAATTCAGAATACCACAACTCCAAGGATTGTTTTGGCGATTCCTGCGCATTTGTCAGGCAGTTATCTTGTCAGCGGCACGGTTCAGAAGAAGAATATGCAGAGTGTATGTTGGATGTTTTGTGGGGTTGAGAGTGTAAGGTTGAATGGCGGGGTACGGTTCAGATTGTGATCCAGAATGGTGTCACTGTGGATTTTCTTGCATATTCAGCATCAGTTTACCAAGGAATGGTGAGGAATATAGCTCGGATCATGGTGAGAGCTACTGGGGTTTTACCTCTCCATCCAGTATTGCGACATTTGCTGAATTCAGCATTGTGGCTAGGGTTAGGGTTAGGATTCGTGAGAGAGGTACTATCATCTTGTCTATTCCTGTGGATTGGGCTTCCCAAACTATAGTGAGGATGAAGCGTACTGTTTGGTTTGGAGTTAGCATTTGTGAGTTGTGCATATACCTTTACGTAGGGCTTCATGTGTCAGGGAGATTGTGGGCTCAGGAAAAGGACTGGAAGTTGTGACTCTGTGGGAGTGATACACTTCTGTATTTCCCTGCCAAATATATGTTAATAGCCACGATTCTCTTTCTTGATCAACAGGTTTTCAAATTTCCTGTGTGATAGGACTCAGGTACCTGCAGGCTCTTGCCCTTGGGTTAGGCTGCCAGTCAGAATACAGAAAACAACAAGTCCAAGTGTTGTTTTGGCGATTCCTGTGCATTTGTCATCCATTTGTCTTGTCAGTGGCATGGTTCAGAGGAAGAATGTGCAGAGTATATGATTGAGGTAGAGTGTGGTTTAAGCCTATGATAACCCTTATTCTCCCTTTTGCTTGCTTGGATGTTGCTAGAAAAGAGTCATCTTTCAATTAGGTGTTATCCAAGCATTTGATGTGGAAAACAGACATTTTCCACCTCTGTCTTCAGGCTCTAACGCTCCAAACACACATAGCAGTGCAGCAGGACTCATTTCTACCAAGGGATTGTGATGTCATAATTGGACTTTCACTACCGCTGATAAAGGAAGTCTAAAGGAACAAATTCTTGCGTCCTGGAGGTAAATGGCTAATAGTAGGGAAGTGCCAATTTCCACTCCTTCCCTCAAGCTGACTTCACAAGAACAGGTCTGAGTTCCCGGTGTTTCTCTTTGAGCGAATAATCTACGAATATTACTCAATCTGCCTTTTGCTTGAATGGAGGTTGTCATCAAAAGTAGATATCCCCCCGTGGGATAACACTCCTAGTCGAGAGATTTCCAAAGCAGGCAGTGCGCTTTTCTCGAATCAGATTCTAACCTTCAGAACATTATGTCTCTTTCTGCACCATTTGCCTGCACAAAGAGTGCGAACTTTCAATAATCAGGCAGAGTTCTCCTCAGGCACAGGGAACATGGAGAATCAGTCTGTTCCTACTCTTGAAAATAATTCACAGTTTCAGGGGGAAGTGCCATCACACTCAGATTCTGAAAGACATTTTAGAGCAACTCGGTGTGAATTCCAACTTTTGCTTGGATAGATGAAGCCCCTGATATCCTAGCTACACACTTTCACTTGCTTGGAAGTTGCTAGAAAAGAGAGGCATGTGGCAATTAGTTGTGATCCAAGATTTTGTTGTGGAAAATAGGAATTTTCCACCTCTGTCTTCTGATTTTAACCGTCCTAACACACATAGCAGTGTGCCAGGACTCGTTTCTACAGTGGGATTATGACGTATATTAGGGCTTTCACTACCACAGACAAAGGTAGTCTGAAGGAACAAACACTTGCGTCCTTGCCGTAACTAAGACCTGGAAGGTGCTAATTTCCACTCTGTTCCTCAAACTCACTACACAAGAAGCAGGTCGAAGTTGCATGTGTTTCTATTTGAGGGAATAATCTGTGAATATCACTACAGGTCCCATTGTCTTGAATGGAGTTTGTGGTCACAAGAAGATATCCACCCGCGGAATAGCACTGCTAGTTGAGAGATTTATGAAGGAGGCAGTGTGCTTCTTTCGAGGCAGAATCTAACCTTCCGAACATTAGGTCTGTTTCTCCAAAATTTCACCAGACAAAGAATGCAGGATGCCAATGTGAAGCCAGAGTTCTGCTCAGGCACAAGAAACATGAAGACACAATCTGTTCCTACTCTTGCAAATAAGGCACAGAAGGAGCAGGAAATACAGACCTACTCAGATTCTGAAAATCAGTTTATAGCAACACGGTATGATTCCAACTTTTGCTTGGGGAGATTAAGTCCTTATTATCCCAGATTCGCCCTGTCCCTGGTTGGATGTTGCTAGAAAATTGAGGCATCTTGCAATTAGGTGTGATCCAAGGCTTTAATGTGGATAACAGGCATTTTCCACCTCTGTCTTCAGGCTCAAAGGATTCAAACACATATCACTGTGCTCCAGGACTCGTTTTTACAATAGGGTTATGACATCATAATTGGACTTTCACTATGGCACACATATGTGCCCCAAAGGAACAAACTCTTGCCTCCTGATGGTATACAGCAAAGAGCAGGGTAGTTTAATTTCCACTCCATTCCTGAAACTGACTTCACAAAAAGAAGGTCTGAGTTCCGGATATTTCTCCTTGAGGGAGCAATGTATAAAGAACACTCTAGCTGCCATTCGCTTGAATGAAGCTTGCGGTCAAAAGGAGATATCCTCCCGTGGAAGAGCACTCCTACTCCAGAGATTTCCAAAAGAGGCAGTGTGTTTTTCTCGATTCAGATTCGAACCATCAGAACATTACATCTGTTTCTCCAGGGTTTGCCCGTACAAAGAGTGCGGGATTTCAATGAGAAGCCACAGTTCTCCTTAGGCAGATGGAACGTGGAGAAACAATCTGTTGCTACTCGTGCAAATAATGCACAAATTGAGCATGGGTTACAGTCCCTCTCAGATACAGAAAATAATTTCACAGCAATACGGTGTGAATTCCAGCATTTGCTCGTAGAGATTAAGCCTCTGATATCCCTTATTCTCCATTTCGCTTGCTTGGATGTTGCTAGAAAAGAGAAGCATCTTTCAATTAGGTGTAATCCAAGCATTTGATGTGGGAAACAGGCATTTTTCACCTCTGTCTTCAGGTTCTAACACTCCAAACACACAATGCAGTGCCCCAGGACTCCTTTCCAAAAAGGGATTATGATGTCATAATTGGAGTTTCACTCCCGCAAATAAAGGAATTCTAAAGGAACAAATTCTTGCGTCCTGGAGGTAAAGGGCTAAGAGCAGGGAGATGCTAATTTCCACTCCGTCCCTCAAAGTGACTTCACAACAAGCAGGTCTGAGTTCCAGGACTTTCTCTTTGAGAGAGTGATCTATGAATATCACTTCTGCTGCCTTTCGCTTGAATGGAGCTTGTGGTCAACAGGACATATCTCCCCGTGGGATAGCATCATAGTTGAGAGATTTCCGAAGCAGGCATTGTGCTTTTCTCGAATCACATTCTAACCTTCAAAACATTATGTCTCTTTCTCCACCATTTGCCTCACAAATAGTGCAGGATTTCAATAATCAGGCAGAGTTCTCCTCAGGCACAGGGAACATGGAGAATCAGTCTGTTCCTAATCTTGAAAATAATTCACAGATTCAGTAGGGAGTACCGTCCCACTCAGATTCTGAAAGACATTTTATAGCAACACGGTGTGAATTCGAACTTTTGCTTGGGGAGATGAAACCCCTCATATCCCAGCTACTCACTTTCACTTGCTTGGATGTTGCTAGAAAGGAGAGGCATCTGGCCATTAGGTGTGACCCAAGCCTTTGATGTGGAATACAGGCTTTTTCCACATCTGTCTTCAGGCTCTAATCATCCAAACACACATAGCAGTGTGCTAGGACTCGTTTCTACAGCAGGGTAAAAACCTCATGATAGGACTTTCATTACCACATACAAAGGTAGTTAGAAGGAACAAACCCTTGCTTACTTGCCATAACTGGATAAGAGCTGGGAGCTGCTAATTTCCATTCTGTTCCTCAAATTGACTTCACAAGAAGCAGGTCGAATCTGCAGGTGTTTCTATTTGGGGGAATATTCTACGAATTTCACTGCAGGTGCCATTGGCTTGAATGGAGCTCGTGGCCACAAGGAGATATCCACCCATGGAATAGCACTCCTAGTTGAGAGATTTCTGAAGGAGGCAGTGTGCTGCTCTCGATGTAAATTCTAACCTTGAGAATATTACATCTGTTTCTCCAAAATTTGACCAGACAAAGAGTGTGGGATTCCAATGTGAAGCCAGAGTTCGTTTTAGACACAGGGAACTTGGAGAATCAATCTGTTCCTACTCTAGCAAGTAAGGCACAGAAGGAGCAGGGAAAACAGAACTACTCAGACTCTGAAAATCAGTTCATAGATACACGGGGTGAGTCCCAACTTTTGCTTGGGGAGATTAAGTATTTATTATCACAGATTCTCCCTTTCCGTTGCTGGATGTTGCTAGAAAATCAAGGCATCTGGAATGTAGTTGTAATCCAAGACTTTGATGTGGATAACAGGCACTTTCCACCACTGTTTTCAGTTTCTAAGGGTCCAAACACACATAGCAGTGTGACAGGACTCGGTTTTACAGTGGGATTATGACATCATAATTGGACTTTCACTACCGCAGACAAACGTACCCTAAAGGAACAAACTTTTGCCTCCATACGGTAAACGACAAAGAGCACGGTAGTAGTAATTTCCACTCCGTTCCTGAAACTGACTTCACAAAAAGCAGGTCTAATTCTGGGTGTTTCTCCTTGAGGGAGTAAGTTATAAATATCATTCCAGCTGCCATTCGCTTGAATGGACCTTGCAGTCAAAAGGAGATATACACCCGTGGAATAGCACTCCTATTCCAGAGATTTCCGAAGCAGGCAATGTGCTTTTCTCGATTCAGATTCGAACCATCGAAACATTACGTCTGTTTCCCCAGGGTTTGCCCACACAAAAAGTGCGGGATTTCAATGAGAAGCCACAGTTCTCCTTAGGCAGAGGGAACATGGAGAAACAATCTGTTCCTACTCGTGCAAATAATGCCCAGAGTGAGCATGGAGTACAGTCCCACTCATCTTCTGAAAATCATTTCATAGGAACACGGTGTGAATTCCAGCTTTTCCTCATGGAGATTAAGCTTCTGATATCCCTTATTCTCCCTTATGCTTGCTTGGATGTTGCTAGAAAAGAGAGACATTGTTCAATTAGGTGTAATCCAAGCTTTGATGTGGAAAACAGGCACTTCCCACCTCTCTCTTCAGGCTCTAACGCTCCAAACCCACAAAGCAATGAATCAGGACTCATTTCTACCAAAGGATTGTGACGTCATAATTGGACTTTCACTACTGCAGATAAAGGAAGTCTGAAGGAACAAATTCTTGCATCCTGGAGGTAAATGGCTAAGAGCAGGAAGGTGCTAATTTCCACTCTGTCCCTCAAACTGACCTCACAAGAGGCAGGTCTGAGTTCCAGGTGTTTCTCTTTGATGGAGTACTCAACGAATATCACTCCAGCTGCCTTTCGCTTGAATGGAGCTTGTAGTCAAAAGGAGATATTGCCCCGTGGGATAGCACTGCTAGTCAAGAGATTTCCGAAGGAGGCATTGTGCTTTTCCCGATTCAGTTTCTAAGCTTCAGAATAATACGTGTCTTCTCCAGCATTTGCCCATACAAAGAGTGCAGGATTTCAGTAATCAGGCAGAGATCTCCTCAGGCACAGGGACCATGGAGAATCAATCTGTTCTTACACTTGAAAATAATTCACAGGTTGATCAGGGAGTAACGTCCCACTCAGATTCTGAAAAAAACGTTTTATAGCAACACGGTGTGAAATCCAAATTGTGCTTGGGTAGATGAAGCCCCTGATATCCCAGCTAATCACTTTCAGTTGCTTGGATGTTGCTAGAAAATAGAAGCCTCTGGCTATTATTTGTGATCCAAGCCTTTGAAGTGCAGAACAGGCATTTTCCACCACTGTTTTCAGGCTCTAAGGATCCAAGCACACAGAGCAGTGTGCCAGGACTCGTTTCTACAGCGGGATTATGACGTCATAATAGAACTTTTACTACAACAGACAAAGGTAGTCTAAAGGAACAAACTCTTCCATCCTTGTGGTAACTGGCTAAGAGCTGGGAGGTGCTAATTTCCACTCTGTTCCTCAAACTGACTTCACAAGAAGCAGGTCTAAGTCGCAGGTGTGTCTATTTGATGGTGTATTCTACGAATATCACTCCAGGTGCCATGGGTTTAATGGAGTTTGTGGTCACAGGAGATATCCACCCGTGGAATAGCACTCCTAGTTGAGAGATTTCCAAAGGAGGCAGTGTGCTGCTTTTGATGCAGATTCTAAGCTTCAGAACAATACGTCTGTTTCTCCAAAATTTGACCGGACAAAGAGTGCGGGATTCCAGTATGAAGCCAGAGTTCTGCTCAGGCACAGGGAATATGGAGTATTAATCTGTCCTTACTCTTGCAAATAAGGCACAGAAGGAGAAGGGAATACAGACCAACTCAGATTCTGAAAATCAGTTCATAGCAACATGGTGTGAATTCCTATTTTTGCTTGGGGAGATTAAGTCCTTATGATCACAGATTCTTCCTTTCCCTTGCTTGGATGTTCCTAGAAAAAAGAGGCATCTGGCTATTAGATGTGATCCGAGACTTTGAAGTGGAGAACAGGCATTTTCCACCACTGTCTTCGGTCTCTAAGTTTCCAAGCACATATAGAAGAGCAGCAGGACCCGTTTTTACAATGGGATTGTGACATCATAATAGGGCTTTCACTACCGCAATCAAACGTACCCTAAAGGAACAAATTCTTGCCTTCTGAGGGTAAACAACAAAGAGCATGGTAGAGGTAATTTCCACTCCGTTCCTGAAATTAACTTCACAAAAAGCAGATCTGAGTTCCGGATTTTTCTCCTTGAAGGAGTAATCTATAAATATTTCTCCAGTTGCCATTCGCTTGAATGGAGCTTCAGGTCAAAAGGAGATATGCTCCCATGGAATAGAACTCCTATTCCAGAGATTTCCGAAGGAGGCAGTGTGCTTTTCTCGATTCAGATTTGAACCATCAAAATATTATGTCTGTTTCTCCAGGGTTTGCCCATACAAAGAGTGCGGGATTTCACTGAGAAGCCACAGTTCTCCTTAGGTAGAGGGAACATGGAGAAACAATCTGTTCCTACTCTTGCAAATAATGCACAGAGTGAGCATGGAGTACAGTCCCACTCATCTTCTGAAAATCATTTCATAGCAACACGGTGTGAATTCCAGCTTTTCCTCATGGAGATTAAGCTTCTGATATCCCTTATTCTCCCTTTTGCTTGCCTGGATGTTGCTAGAAAAGAGAGGCATTGTTCAATTAGGTGTAATCCAAGCTTTGATGTGGACAACAGGCACTTCCCACCTCTCTCTTCAGGCTCTAATGTTCCAAACCCACATAGAAATGAATCAGGACTCATTTCTACCAAGGGATTGTGACGTCATAATCGGACTTTCACTACTGCAGATAAAGGAAGTATAAAGGAACAAATTCTTGCATCCTGGCGGTAAACGGCTAAGAGCAGGAAGGTGCTAATTTCCACTCTGTCCCTCAAACTGACCTCACAAGAAGCAGGTCAGACTTCCAGGTGTTTCTCTTTGATGGAGTACTCTACGAATATCACTCCAGCTGCCTTTCACTTGAATGGAGCTTGTAGTCAAAAGGAGATATTCCCCCGTGGGATAGCTCTCCTAGTCAAGAGATTTCCGAAGGAGACATCGTGCTTTTCCTGATTCAGTTTCTAAGCTTCAGAATATTACGTGTCTTCTCCAGCATTTGCCCATACAAAGAGTGCGGGATTTCAGTAATCAGGCAGAGATCTCCTCAGGCACAGGGACCATGGAGAATCAATCTGTTCCTACACTTAAAAATAATTCACAGGTTGAGCAGGGAGTAACGTCCCACTCAGATTCTGAAAAA
>PVIC010051564.1:0-12457 GCA_004025085.1 Thryonomys swinderianus
AGAGGCCTCCAGCGCTGCTTCGGGCTGTGTTTGAAGCGAGTGGAAATACTGTAAGGAGGATTCATGGTGCTGTGTCTTTTACCGTATTTTTTAGAAATTTGAACGTTCGGTCCTGTTTTGATCACACCTCATGTTGTGGCTCAGCAGAGGGGAGACACGTGATGCCCACTGTACAGATATGCGGAGCCAGACGCTCCCAGAGGCTGGCGTGTGTCACAGGGTGCTGAGCTTTGGATCAGACCGCCCTGTCCACTGCTGTTTCTCAAAAGCAAGTCCCTGGGCCGCTGGTCCCCCTACAGCAACGCTGTACCATCCACACACTGTGTGCCTGGGCCTGCCCACAAAGTAATCCAGCGTCGCCTGTGTGGCTTTACTTCTGTTCCAGAGAAAAAGAAGAGGAATCCATCCCTAAAACTCCTTTCCTAGAAGTCCATATCGTTGTGCCAAACCCTTCCCTTTCCACAACCCAACACCATCCCGTGTCTTTGATGCCCAACTCCTCCAGAATTGACAGGCTCCCCAAACCCACCTAGTGCCAGGTTTTCCTCTTACCCACCTCCCCTCCAGCCATGTGCTAATACTCAGCTATCTTCATTAAGCTAATATTTTATGCCAGGTACCTTAGCTAAAACCATGTCACCATGACAATGCCTAACCCTAGTGCCTCTGGTTTTGCAAAATCCATTCCCAGCATCTGATTTTGTGCAGCATTTCTGGACATCTGGTGAAAACTGAGCCAGCTGTGCCTCCCTGGTGTCTGCCAGGGTGTGGGGCATCAGGCCCCGGTGGGAGCCCTGGGCCTGGGAGAGGAGAGAGCATTCGCCTCAGCCCACGGCCGGCCAGAGTGATGCCTGTCACGACTTGTGCAACAAATGGTGACTTTATACGGAACCTGTACTTTTCTGGGGAGACCCTTAGGTGGGGAAATCATGTTTGAAACCCAGTTCGAGGCTTGGTTCAAGTTAGCCTGATGAGGAAGTCTGACTCAGTTCCCTTCTATCCAGTGTGGTTTTGCAACCAGTGTTGTTGAGAGAACTGAGTTCGTGAGCTGAGGCACCACCATATTTTACTTCCACAACAGATGGGAGATTCATGAAATCCAGTGGGAACCAGGAATCTCCCCCAGAAAAAAAAAACATGGGAAAGACTTTAGATAAGTGAATTGAAAACATAAACTCTGGCTGGAACAAAGTTTTTTTTTTCTTTCTCCTTTACTAAATTAGTACCACTTGGTTTCAGGACAATAGATCATTTTTCTCAAGCTTAAAATTTATTGGATTCCTTTTTCTTCTGTCAAACTTTAGATCCATATTTCATGGGAAAAATTACACTGTTCTCTTCATGTTACTATTTGCCCATGAGAAACAAGGTGCTTTACAAACAATGGTTCTTCACAGGATTCCTGTTAAGTGAGTCAATCCACTTACCCCATTTTGGGGGCAGAAAATCTGAAACACAAGTGAAAAAAAATTTCGGTGCACGCAAAACATGCATAACTATGCTGACACTACAATATAAAACATTTCACACCAGCCTGCAGGGCTGAGTGCCCGGCTCTACTTCCTCACCTGCTACTCCCAGCATTCACTTCACTTAGATGATCACGGGGTGAGTCCTGTTTTATGAAGCACTGTGTAACACATTGTGAATGATGCTGTAACTCTACGCGGCTCTCAGGAGTTACGACCTACATATTAAAAGTGTGTAGAGCAGGGCCGGGGATTTAGTTCAGTGATACTAGGCCTACCTTGCAAGCATAAGGGCCCAAGTGCGATCCTCGGCACTGCCAATTTAAAAAAAAGTGTGTAGAGCAGCTTGAAAGATAAAAACAAATACCACTCAAGGAGACAGCACCAGGCACTGTGTGCCAGAGCGAGGGCCGCTGCCTTCCCGGCGTGGCCTGTCCAGGGCTTCTGTCTGGCTGAGCACAGCGGCTCGGCGCCGGCCACAGTGAAGGCTCTTGGCTCAGGACTGGGTCCCAGCACAGCGAGCCCCTCTCCGCAGCGCGGCACTGCTCTGCCCTCTTCCTTCTTCTGCGTCCTGGAGGCTGCAGGGAACAAGTGGCCACACGTGTCCCCTGCGCGGCAGGGGCGCCCTCACAGACAGTCGCTGGGCATGACAATCACAATGATTTTGCATTTTCTCAAGCTAAAATTGCTTTAAAACATTAGGTTTTTTTTTTCTTATTTCTGAATGAGTGTGATGTTCTGGGGGAGAAATGATGTGCTCGCTTCTGGCTTCATGTCACTCTGTGGGGCAGAACGAGGCTGCGCTCGGACAGCCCAAGATGCCACCACCAAAC
This sequence comes from Thryonomys swinderianus, assembly GCA_004025085.1. NCBI lineage: Eukaryota > Metazoa > Chordata > Mammalia > Rodentia > Thryonomyidae > Thryonomys > Thryonomys swinderianus. Next base: position 2,303 of record PVIC010051564.1, read on the forward strand.
CAGGGGGCAGGAAGGGCAAATGCAGCCAAAGGTGTGGCCGGCACGGACAGAGCGACAGAGCGACAGAGCGACAGCCCGCACCGCAGTCCCACACAGCACTCCGCAGAGGGGCCCAGAGGACACCAGCCTCCTCCCCGCCTGACCATCGATGCCTTGCAAACATGGTTGGAATGTCTAAAAGACACAGGAAGGCGAGACACCTGGTGGACAAATGTGGGCATTACACCACAGGCTGGGAAACCGTCTGACCCAGTCCGGTAGACGCTCTAACAACTGTAGGCTGTTAGGTGCTTCAATAGAAATAGTTCTTTCCATAAAGCAAAATACAAGAATTTCTAGAACAAATTACTTTGTTTTGAGTTGTTCGTGGTTTTGGGATTCAACCTTAACAGTTGCAATGGAAGTATATGCCACTAAGTTAAGCCGACAGCGATGTCTGGGTTGTGTGGAACTCTAAAGCTTTAGGTTTTAGACAGTACAACTATCTGGGAGTGACGAAGGTGTGGGGTGAGGATGGGGGCCTTCGAGCAGGTCTTCTACCCCTCTGTGGGGCTCAGCAGACTCAGGGCTGCCAATCCCACGGGCAGGGTGCACACGCCTCTTCAGGGTTCAGCTGCTCTGGCAGGAAAGCACGCGCGTCGCCTTTGAAGCGTGACAACAGCAAGGCTTCTGTGACGCCCCGGAGCACGTGCCGTCGCGCTCCTGTGTTAGGCTGCTTCCGATGCTGATACGTGTGGGGACACAACACCACCAAGTGGGTGCCTGAGAGGCGTACCTGGGCTCGAGTTCTGCTGGCCTAAAGCTGAGGCTGCGTGAGGCACTGGCCCGCTTGCTGGCAGGGCCCTGAGGTGCGGGGCATCGATGCGAGAGCAGAGACCCAGGGAGTGCGCCCCGATGGCCGCAGCTCCCTCCACTGCCCGGAGGACCCTGCTCCAAGCGCCAGAGCAGACTGAGTTTCCCCCTTTATCTAGAAGTCTGCGATGACAGCTCAAACGCCACCAGATATTTGGAAATCACGTCTTCTTATGTTCGGAACCGTTCTATTCAAATGGCCCCAAAGTTCCTTTCAAACTCATTTGAATATTAACTCAAAAGTGTAATATCTCCTCTGAAACTCAGGGCAAGTTCTTTTACGGCTCCTTTTGAAATTAAAAATAAACAGGTTATATACTTCCAGGTAGACTGGATGGACAGGAAGAAAACAAACATTCCCACTTCAGATAGGACTGCTACGTGACCTAACCTAGTCTTAATAGTTTCATAAATAGCCTACCTTCAAACCCCATAGTTGGATTAAATTTCTACCCTCTTAACCATGTATACTCAGGATTAAAGGTCTTGAGAAATGGTTTGGAAAAAGTATAAAAAAATGTACTATCATTTTTGAAAGAATCCTTTTCTCACTTGAATTAGTCCTAGTGAATTTAAGTCAAAACGTGGTCCCGGAAATACTACTTACACGACAAGGCAATAAAAGGACGTGGATGCGACCAGGGGTCTCCGGAAGGCGGGGCTGGATTCCCACAGGCAGAGCTGCAGAGTCTTCTCCGCCAAAGGATAAGTCAGAAGAGTGCGCAGAGGCAGGAAGGTTTCCGAGCTCCCACGCTGGGAGGAGCGACTACCCTATTTCAGGAAAAACTCAGGAAACTCGAAATAGAAGCCAAGTAACTGTGTGGACAAACTTTCTCAGATAAAAAGCCAAACCTAGAAAGGGGTCCTAGTCCACGCTGGTCCTTCTCTACCGGGCCACGCACCACGCGGTCTGCCTCTGAATCGCTGCCCTGCGCTTCTGCTCCCTTCCGCGTCCTCCTCCTCCTCCCACGCTCGTGTTCTCTTCTCATCTGGGCCTGAGAAGAGCTGGGCCTGGTCCACGGCTGTTCCCGGCCCCCGCACCGCCTCGGCCAGGCGCGGGGCTGTCTTGCTCGGACGTGCGGCGGGACGTCATCCGGCCCCTCACCGAACAGCAAGTGGCGGCCTGCGCTGTGTAAGCGAGCACAGGATTGGAAAGTTGAAAGAAAAACCAAAGAAAAATCCAGATAGCTTTATTTGGAAGGGTTTTTGTTTGTTTGTTCTTTCGATTCCCTTTTCCATCCTTTGACTTTAGGTCTGATAAGGCTGTACCTCTCGGGAACACGCGATGCTCATGCTGAACGCTAAGGAACCTGGACTGTATCAAAAGGCGGGAAGCCCCAGGAGGCCTCGACGGAGACAGTAACGGCAACAAGTTGTGATGAAGAGGCCTGTGGTGGTCAGCGGTGGTTACTGTGACTGCAAAAGTGCAGAACCTCGGCTCAAGAAGAGGATCAAACCTGAAAGTGCGCAGTCATCAGGGCCTGGAGATGGCCAACCCCCAACACACACACACACACACACACACACACACACACACACACACACACACACACACAAGCACGCGCGCTCGAGGCTGGATTACGGCCCCGAGGCGTGGGAGCGGCGGCCGGGGAGCCTGGCGCTCGGACCTCGGGGCTGCGACAGAGACCGACGTGGAAACGGCACCGCCCAGCGGGAGGCTGCAGGCAGGGGACCCGGCAGGCGCAAGGCAGCGGCCGCGAGCGCGCAGGCCACACCCGGGCGCGGGGCTCGTCGGGGCGGCCTCCGGAGCAGCGCAGCCCGCGGCCGCGCCTGTCGCCAGAGCCGGGCGGGCCCGGGGACACCGGACCCGGCCGGTCACAGAGCGCGCCACACGCGCCATCCCGACGCGGTCCTCGCTGGCCAGAGGCGCGGGCCCGCGTCACGGCGGCTCCTCCCCGTCGGGCGAGCGGTTTAGGTGTCTACGGAAGGCCTGACGCGCACTGCTGAGCACCAGCGGACTGGCCGGCCGGGAGCCGCGGAGGGGCGCCCCTCCGGCTCCGGCGCTCTCCGGCTCCTCCTCGCGGCCGTCTTTCAGTCTCGTCGCGGGGCTTCGCGGCCCGTTTCCTCCCGGCAGCGCCTCGGGCAGCCCCGGGCGGTGGCGAGGGCGGGAGCGGCTGGGCGCGGCGGGGTCCTGGCTGGGCCGCGTCGCGCTCGGGGGCCGCGCCGGGAGCGCTTCTCTCCAGCGCCTGGGGCGGCTGCGGTGCGGAGACCTCTCGGCACCCCTCGGGGCCCCGGTGCACGGATGGACCCGCCCGGACCCGGCGGGAAGCGGCCCGGCAGGCGGCGGCCCCGGCGGCACCAGCAGAGGCAGGGCAGGGCCGAGGCCGCGGGCCCCTGAGGTGTGCGTGTCCGGCGGGCCCGGCGGCACCATGATGCCGGGCGAGACCCACTCGGCGGCGCCCGGCACGGCGGCGGACCTCGCGCGGTGCCAGGGCTGCGCCTCGCTGCAGCAGGTGCGATGCCTCCCGGGGCGCGGGCGCGGCCCTCCCCTGGACAGTGGGGCCCGGACCCCGCCTCCCCTTGTGTTTGGGGGTCTTCTGGTTCTGTCCAGGCTTGGAGGACAGTGTTCACTCGTTGGGCTGCGATCGTGCTAGGGGACGGAGTAAGCGAGTCCGACCCTCTCTCCAGGGTCCCCAGGTCTGGGTTTTGGGGTGGTTGAGTGACATTTAAATGCCGAGGGAGGTGACCTCTGGGAGGCCTTTGGTCGTTGGTCCATCTTAAGTACAGTGTCACTTGGAACCACGATCTTCCGTGACACGTGGGTTGTCTGGGTCGTTTGCCTTCAGGGTTTGCGGAACGCAGTGGGGTTCATTTCGGGTGTACCTCCCTTGCTTAAGTTTTAAAGAGTCCAGCGATGTATCAAGTAACCTGTCAGTTGGATTAGTCAGGTAAAGGCTTGCAGTGGGCAGTTTGTTCTGTACACGGAATCGCTACAGTGTGGCTCCGGGGAGAGGTGTGCCCAGAGCGTCTGGATGGAAAGGGTCCTGTGGTGACAGGCTGTGTCTCCGGGAGGCTGGGCACTGCCTCGTTGCCATGAGCGTGGCGCGGGGAGGGATGCTTGAAGATGAGACCAGAAAGGCCTGCAGACAGGGTTATCATGAGAAGCCTGGTTTTCAGGTTGCAGTGTTTATAAACATTCTACACATTTTAACTGTTGGGACCGAGAGAGAAAGGAAATGTGTGGCTGATAGTAGTAGAAAAGAAACTGAGTCAAATCCGTGCCTTAGTTGAGCTATATTGTGTGGATCTCTTAAAATGACCCCTCTGACTCAGAATCCTAAGTCACATTTTCCGGAATCTTTACTAAATTGTTTTTATTGTTTGAGGCATTTAACTAAATGAAAACATTTATTGATCACTTGTTATGAATTAGGCACTGCTAATACTACAATGTGAAAAGACATGCTTAACCTTTTGAAGCTTTACTGTAGAAGAAGGTACGATACAAAGCATTAGTTGTTAGTTACAAGGTAGTGAATACATTGGTGAGGGAGCAGAGAAGGAAGAAAGTGAAGGGGTTAGTAGCTGCTGGAACTGAGTCTCAAGAAAGTTATATTTGAGCAGTGGGGCCAGAAACGGAGCTCTGTCGATTATGTGGGGGCAGAGGTCTCAGTGGAAGCCCAAGGTGTGTGGCCGGACAGGAGCCTCGTTGGTGTGCCTGGGCAGAGCGGAAGGTGGCTAGGCTGAAGAGAACTGCCTGCTCCGGGTCTGAGAGGTCAGAGGTCAGAGGAGCGCTGCCCCGGTGAGGGGCGGGGCTGTCCTGAGAAGGTCTTCATGCAGAACTTGTGGTCCAGCTGCTGTCGGTCAAGGGTCTGATCTTTCCCACAGTGTATCTGCCCGCGGAGGTCTCTGTCTTGAAAGTAGACACTGGTCTTCCCTCACCACGTATGTCCAGGCCACCAGCTCGTGCTCTCGGGTGTACCTGCCCTATCCACGTTCTTTCCGCTGTCTGCACATGCCTGGGTGGAACCCACGCGACCTGGGGCTGCTGTGTGCGCTCCCTGTGCGGTGCCTTTCCTTTGCGCCGCACCACATTCCCACTGTTGGTTCTTAGCACAGAATTGAAAGTCCTATTAGTTCTTTACATCCTGCAATCTATAAACTTCTCTAAGCGGAAAGTTCATAAAAAAGTTAGGCTGGGAATGTGTTTACTTGCTTAACTTCTGTCCCCAGCAGGAAAGCAATGTATAAAAAAGTGGGCGTGGCTGTGTGGAGGGTCCTAGTTTGCAGAGCGCTGCACTGGGAGCAGTATCTTGGGGATGAACCTTTAATTTTCTAAAATGAGGCTGGGGGGGGTAAGTTCCTGTAGATTGTAGGGAGCCTAGAGTGTAGTGCCTGGGAGGTTTTGTGCTCTTCCCAATGGGTGTGAGCGAGTGTGGTGTTTGTGCACAGTTAGCACAGCAGGGCTGAGCTGGTGGCAAAGATAACACGTGTAGTCAGTGTGCAGGAGGAGTCGGGAGGTGCAACCAAGTAAGTTAAATTATTTTACTGATATGTGATTAAAAAAAGCCTTAATGTATTGATATTTCATGGGCGGAGAATAGCAAGGATAAAGGTTCTGCCTGTGGGCAACTGAAATAAGAAGATGGTTTTCGCCAAGCCAAATGGAAAGTCAGAGTCTTAAAACTTGAGTAGCCCTGAAAAACCGCCCCAGGTGGGCGGGTGTGGGGAAGGCGCAGTAGGGGACCTCTTGCGGGGCCACTGGGACTGGGCTTCGCGGCCGTGTTCACCGGGCTGTGTGTGGAGCGCGGCCCCTGCCGTCTCCCTCATTCTTTCAGGGAAGGAAAGAGGAGGCTGGGCCGCACGGGTGCAGAGTTTATCGTAAGAATCTTATGGGGATGCGGTGGGGACAGGAGAGCATGTTCTGTGGCGTAAAAGAAACTTTGGAGACCGTGGGCCTCTGTGAAGCAAAACCAGCTGGCAGATGAGTCTCCTTGGGTGAAGCTGAGTCTGGATTGGTGGGGAGAGGAGAAGGAGAGAGAATTGAACAGGGAGCTTTTGTAAAAGAAGCCAAGGCTGGGCAGAGCGCGCGCTGAGGAAGAGCGCTTGGCAGCGCTGGGCAGTTGGCAGGGGGCAGGTAAGCATCTGCAGGACGGACAGTGCTGCGTGTGCTGGGCGCGACACAGCGAGTGCCGGAGAACAGGACTCAGCATTAGCCGGGGAGAGAAACTAAAGGGCCCCAGAGAGGATGTGTCTTTTGCAGCCGCTTCACACATTCTGAGTCACCGCTCTTGGTAACAGTGTTCAGGAAAACCTGGGAACCGATCCTTCAGCAAGCACCTGTGCGAGTGCCGTGACCTCCTGTTAAGGGTCACGTGAAGCTGACAAGTATGTGTCCTGAACTGAGGAGCCTTTTACCTGCCCTGAAAATCTTCCTTTCGTGTCTTACTGCTCCCTTATTTTGGTAGTGGCTCAAGAGCACCGGTAGAGACACAGACGCAGACAGACACCTTAGCATTGCCTTTGGGAAGTGGTCGCTTCAAGGAAAAGTGTCTCGTGTGTCACCCCCCCCCTTGTGAGTCCCCTCAGGCCTCTCTTCCCCTTTTTTCGCACCCCTGACTGTGGCGTCCACCACCTACCTGTAGCTCAGTGTGTCTGTCTTTCAGAGCTATGGTAGTCACGTGACCCAAACCGGGGTGACACTGTGTAGATGAAGCTAATCTTAAGTTGCGTGAAAATAAGTCATTTTATTTTGATGGTCTGTGCCCTTTTGCTTGACTCTACTGCAGAACAAAGTCACTGTATGCTTGAGTTTGAATCTGTTTGTCTTATGGAACTAGATTAGATTTGGTCAGGGTGGTGTTTGGCTGCCCCAGAGAGAGATTTGAGTTTATTAGTTATAAAAATTTGCCCTGGAATTTCACCGATAGTTTTCCAAAATTTAAACTTCGTTGTTTCTAACTTGAAAAATATTTTCTCTGGTTTGGATTCGCTAATCATTCAGCAACAGGAAATGATTGTAACGTTTTAATTCATTCCTTTACCAGTCAATGATGGGTCGTTGGCCGGTTTGGCACGCAGTCGTGAGCAGAAGCCGCGCGCAAGCTCTGCTGGCTGGGTCACAGAAGAAGCCACCTTTCTGCATAGAGGAGATGCAGTGCACGCTGGGGGGAGGAGGGCCGCTCCAGGGACTGGTGTGACCTCCGGAGGTTCAGGGAAGACGCGAATCTCAGCTCCAGCTCCGGGCTGGCAATGAGCGTGGCGAGCTGGGAGGCGGCGTGTGGGCGGAGGGGGCGAGCCCTGCAGAGGCCTGGAGGAGAGGAGTGGCTCCTGACCAGGAAGACGGACTGAAGCAGCAGCCCCGTTTCCTCGAAGGACAGCACTGCGGCCTCCTCGGCCACCCCCCGCAGCAGCTCTGCAAGACTGTGCCCTCCTGGAGGGCAGCTTCTCCTCTCCCCGGAGCTGACGCAGGAGCACCTGGGTCACTGCCACGCTTCAGCCTCTGGCATCTAGGCTGCGTTTGTGTCGGTCTGTGTGTGACCATGCTGCGCTGGGAGCGCGAGGCCAGGCCTGGGGCCGGTGGTGTGTGGCAGCGTGCCCGGGAGTCGGTGCAGTTAGACACGGGGCCTGAGTTACTGCAGAGCAAGGGGACAGAGCAAAATGAGTCTCAGCCTCCAGGCTCTCCGTGGCGGTACAAGCTTCCCGCTTCCCCGACAGTGTGGATTTCACTGGGGTTCCCCGTGTAGGTGTCCTGTGCCCACCGTGTGCCTGAATTCCAGGCTCCTTGAGGGAAAACAGGTGTTTAGCATAAATCTCATTGCAGTGTGGGCTCAGCAGCCACTTGTATCAGCTCAGGGAATGCTGGGGAGAGCCTTTCAGAAATGCAGATTTCCAGATGCCAACCACAAGCTGCCTGGTCAGCAGGCCTTATTTATTTCTTTATTTTTTTGAGACAGTGTCTCGCTTTGTTCAGGTGGCCCTGAGCTCATTTTGTAGCCCAGGCAAGCCTCAAACTCAGCAATCCTCCTGCTTCTGCCTCCCGAGTGCTGGGATGACGGGTGTGAGCCACCACGCCTGGCACTGGGGTGTGTGGTACTAATTGCTGATAGGCTTGAGTCACCACGCCTGTTTTTGGTAACCAGGGACCTTGCGCTTATAGGCAGGCACCAGATCAAACCAGGGACCTTGCGCTTATAGGCAGGCACCAGAACCGCTGAGCTAAATCTCTGGCCCCATCAGCAGGCCTTTCTAATGAGAAGAGTGGACTAAGACCTGCTGTGTTAACTCTGCCTGGTACACACTTCGGGCTTGGAGGAGCCGGCTGCTGCTGTCCCCTCTTCCAGCCTAAAATGTCGGTAGTGCGCAGATTGAGAAACTGTCCTCTCTGGATACCTGAGGCCCTGCAGCGGGTGGTTCCCAGGATCCTCTGTCAGCCTCTGGCCTCCCAGGCCTTTCACAGGAAGTGGGTAGTAGGGCATTTGCATAGGTTGTGCACACCTTTTTGTATTTAAATCATCTCTAGAATATTTCTAATATCTAATATAGTGTAAATGGTACATAAAGAGTTGCCGCATTGTTTAGGAAATAATAGTACTGGTTTTGCTGACTGGGTTAACGTAGCGGTCTGCCAGCCCTGCCGGCCGTCTTCTCTGTGCACCTGGCCTCACCCCTAAACCCTGCTTCCCTCCGAGGCTGCCCTGCCAGCCCTGCCTCGGTGCTTTCAGCCCCCACGTTGATTTCACCTCCCGAAGAGGAAGAGTGGGCAGGAAGAGCCCCAGGGCCGTTCACGGGGTGTTGGTGTCTGCTCACCTGTGGCGGGGTCTCCCGGTGTAGTTCAGGCTGGCTCGAATCCACGCGGCCCAGGCCGGGCCTGCGGTCCCGCTGACAGCTGGGAGCTGTGGGGTTGCAGGCAGGCAGGAGAGAGCTGCGGGGCTGAAAACTAGTCTGTCGTGGAGGAAGAGTGACTGTCCTGCATAAGAGAGTTGACCAGGAAATCGTGTTCAAAAAGAAATTAAGGCTGTGTAACTTGAGACAATCACCCAAATGACAAAGAAAAATGGGAGTGAAAGAGAATTAGAAACAAATCAGTTTTCTAGTTGAGAGCATAATACAATCGAGCATCCCTGATTTGAAAATCCAATCTGTGTTCTTGATTTTGGCGTTTTTTAGATTAAAGGTACTCAACCTGTAAATTGTATGTCAGAATTCCAAAATCAGAAGAATTCTAGAATGTGGAACTGTTCTGGCTCTAAACCCAAAGGGTCTGATAAAGGATCCTGGGCTGCAGAAGTGCCCGAAGCAGGAAACAGGAATGCTGAGAAGAAAAGCAGTTGTCAAAGAAACAAAATGTGGATCTGATTGATGTTTAAAAATAATCTGTATTCGGTTTTTGTATGTGGAATGGGAGGTGCTTCGACATTAGAGAATCTGTTGTCACCTGATGCCCCAATAAGTAACGGGAGAGAGAAAAACACATGAGTGTATTCCCACGGCCGGGCCCCGTGGTCCACGCGTGGGCCCCGTCCGGCGCCTGGGACCACTGGTGCTCCAGAAGGCTCTCTTCACTTGTACCGGTCTTTTCACTAATAGATTTAATAGTCTAAAAACGGATTGGATCTAGTTAGCTGCTTGATTTTGAATAACTGCTGCCAAATGTAAATAATAATACTGTTCATATCAATTAAATATTGTTATGGTGATCAAATTTATTTCACTAAGTTAAATTTATATTCATGAATATTTTATCAGTAATTCCCCAAATATTAACATAGACATTTTACAACACCTATTGTGCATTTACAACTGCTTTACTACAAATTAGCTGTTATAATTCTTTACACCATTTTAATATTTTCCCTAAACTTAATATGATCACATCTAGTCTGCCAAATAGTGCCCTTTTTTCCATTATTTTAATTACAGAGCCTCCTGAGCAGTGGTACAAGCCACCTCATGGGATAGTCACGCATTTACGACCACTTGGCACTTTTATAGAGTAAAATCCATGTGGGTACAGTGTGAGTTATAGCTGTGATTAACAAGTCAGGTTACAAGACCAGTCAGTCGCGTAGGGAAGAGAGGTCCAGGTGGGAGCGAGGCACGTGACAAGGGTGCCTGGCAAGAACAGGGATTCTCCCGGGAGACGGTGGGTCCAGGGTCCGGTCAGCTACTCGGGTGAGTGCTGTCTGTCTCGGCTTCGTCCGGCCGCTGCTTGTCCCGTGAGGAGGAGGTACACGGGCCTGGCCACCTCCTCCTCACCTCGGGCCGTCGCTAACGATGAGTCTCTGGCCGCAGTGGGGGTGTGTTTCCCCGTCGTCCTGACTGTCAGGACGCAGCCCTGCC
>PVIC010051565.1:0-12513 GCA_004025085.1 Thryonomys swinderianus
CAGTTACTCTTCAGTTGCCAGATGCGTGGTAATAATGCGATCCCTGCTCCATTCAGATGAGTGGGTTTTAGAAGATCCTCAGCTTCTGATGTAACTTCCTGAGGAGACCTGGTCTGATGACAAGATGTGGAGAAAACTACGTTGGGTATACTGAGCTCTGAGCACAGGTGTGAAGAGAGTGGTTGCTACAGGTATCTCTCATGTCTGTCTTGCTGGGGAAAAGAACCGCCACTGAGAGTTCTTCCAGAAGTGGTTTCTGATGGAGGGTGCAAAAGTGACTTAGTGGGGGTATGATCCTAGGAAAAGGTCTATAAAAATAGGAAAGACAGGCTGGGGATTTAGCTCAAGTGGTACCGCGCCAAATTTGGATGCACAAGGGCCGGAGTTTGATCCCCGGTATAGGAAAAAAAACCAACAACAACAACAAAAATAGGAAAGACAATGTGGGAAGGAAGAAGGCTCAGTAGGAGAGAGATTTTGAGCAACATCCCATAATAGGTAATGCTGGTTCAACCCCATAATGAAGCAAGCCTTTAAAAAATGTCCTTGCCTGCCTTAAGCAATCCCCACCCTATCTACCCTTCTTCCTTCTAGCTATAACTCCTTGTTCTGGTACAGGTGTCCTATAAACAAAATTTATGACATTCTGTTCCCATATCATTCACAAGATATTGTCTTCTTTCAAGACAGAGTTACAGAACTGTCTTCCCTTGTTCTGATAAACTCGCTCACTGTGTCACTAGGAAAACCACACCCTTTGACAGAGTGTGCAAAAGGTAGAACTTCTCTGTATTTGACGCCCAGCCGCTGAAAATACAAAGTCCACTGAGCCACTGTATACATCTTAAATAAATCCTTCTGACTCCCATTTAGTCTCTACTGTTTCTTTAAAATTCTGTAACAATAAAGAGCTCAGGAGATGGTGCAGGTCAACACTAATACAAATATACATAAGTATCGTATGTTATTATAAAACAAAATATCAGACCAGAGGCTTAGCTCAGTGATTCAAGTGCAAAGTCCCTGGTTCCATGCCCAGTAACCACATACAACAATACTGGGCGTGGTGACTCACACCCACCAGCAATCAGTACCACATACCACAGTGCTGGGCGTGGTGGCTCACGCCTGTCATCCCAGCACTCGGGAGGCAGAGACAGGAGGATTGCTGAGTTCCAGGCTTGCCTGGGCTACATAGTGAGCTCAGGGCCAGCCTCAACAACAAAGTGAGACCCTGTCTCAAAAAAAATAAATAAATAAAGAGTTCTTATACCAGAAAAAGATATGGTATTTTATATCTGTGACCTATTTATTTCACTTGTGAATATGTTCTCAAGGTATACCCACTTGAGTATGAATTACTCAAGTTTATCATTCTTTATGGCAGAGTAATGCTCCATTTTATTAAAGAAAAAGCACATCTTCTTTATTCAGTCTCTAGTTGAAGGGCATTTGGGTTGTTTTCAAGATTTAGCTAACACAAACTGTGTCTTATAAAAAGGTAGTATTAGTCCTTCCAATGGCGAAAAAATTCAGACTAAAGAGAGCAAGTTGGCTAATACTGCCACCTGCAGTTAATACTCAAAACTACCATTTCTTGTGCATAAGGAGAATTTGAGTTTCAGGTTTGAGATGGTTCCCCTACCCGACTTACCTATGTTGGGCCAAATGCTCTTCTCCATTTGCTAGGAACTATACAAAGTTTCCAGGGAGCTATCTCAAGGTGATTTGGACAAGAGTTGGAACGTAATCAAAAATTAAGCTAATATATGAAAATGTGTACTGCTTCTCATTTGTCCTGAGGGCTGGAAGCACAGAGTATGGATTTGAACCCAGAACAATGAAGTTAAAACAGAAGAGAGTTAAGAAAAAGATAACAAATGAAAGTGTAAATGCAAAGGAAAATTTCCCTTCCACTCTCTTAAAATTCACTGGAATAAACCTACAAAGATTAAATAGGAGAAAAGGCATTGACATCCATTCTTGTGCAGAAGGAGAAAATCTTGTTGATGTTATTAATCTTCGTGCATCCTTGTAGGGTAAAATCTCTACATGTGTTGGGGTTATTAGGATATTGTACATGGTATGTCTTCATTCTACCTATTTTCCCATGCTCCTGATCCCGGGATCCTTTCCCATCTGCAAGAGATCTATTACCTTGTCTTCTTCGATCCTTCCTTTATTTTTACTAGTTTGTATATTGCTTTACACCATTGAGTAATACCACAAGTATTCAAATATGTGCGTCTGACTTTATTCAACGTATTTTCCAGGCACAGAGTAGAGTAGCTCAGTGCTATAGCCAAGGTTTTCAGCTCATTGTCACAGCCAAGTGCCACAGCTCTGAGGCACAGCTATCAAAATTTGAAAAACTCAAGAATCTGATGGTGACTTGAAGAAGTGGAGATAAAAACCTTTATTACTCCAGCGAGTCCCATGTGAGCTCAGAGGAGTCTGAGAACTCTATCAAAAATGAGAGGCTCCTTATAGAAGGATCTACAGGGAGGGTGAGTATGCTCATTGAAGCAAGGGGCAGAGTTAGAGAACATTCATGAAGCAAATGTGTGGAATTACAAAACATTCTGAAACCCATACCATGTGGGCATGCTCTCTGAATGGGGGATGGGGCTTAGGGAACATTCATGAAGCAGAGAGGCAGAGCCTAACGGGACATTCTTCTAAAGGGGCAGAGATTAACAGAACATTCTTGAAAATGTCACACACGGTTCAAACAGTCAAAACCATTGGATACATTGGGCACAAACTGAGGAGTTGCGGAACATTGCTGAGGCAGAGGGGTGGAGCTTAATAAAACATTCCTGTGAGGGGGCAGAGTTTATCTGAACATTCCTGAAGCAGAAGGGTGGAGCTAACGGAACATCCTGAGGGGTGGAGCTAGCAATATTCCTGAGAAGTCGTGAGATTCAAATTGTACAAAACATTTTGATACGTTGGGCAGAAGCCCATCAACATGAACTATTATATTTCAAAAGCAAAACATTCTGTGGGGGGAACAAAAAGAACCAGAGCCAGGCAGGGGCCTGTCTTATTGTATAGCACTTCTCTGTCACTGTCAGCAGAGCATCCAAGGGTCAGTTTGTTGCCAGTGTCCGGAATGGAAAGAGGCAAGGGCTATCCAGTCACAGTACACGGCCAGCAGCTGGACACCTCTTTTGAGAACCTGTACTCTAATAAGATAGAAAGCAGAAGAAATGGACAGACTCCTAGACACATATTAATTACCAAAACTGAATCAAGAAGATATTAAAATTCGAAAGAACCCAATTTCAGACAATGTATTTAAAGACTAACAAACAAAGAAAAGCCTTGATCCTCAAGTCTTCACTGCTGAATTCAATGAGAAATTTAGATAAGGTCTAAAGACAGTTCTCTTTAAACTCTTTAATGAATTAGAAAGAAAAGCAATACTGCCAAAATCCCTCCTGGAAGCAAGTATTACCCTGATACCAAAACCAGAGAAAGATCTAACCAAAAAGAAAAGTACAGGATAATCTCCTTAATAAACATAGATGGGAAAGTGCTCCAGAAGATACTAACAAAAAGAATGTAGCAAATCATCAAGAGGATTACATACCAACGAACAGGTTGAATTCACCCCATGGATACCAGGATGGTTCAATATATATAAATCAATAAATATAGCATACCATATCAACAGACCAAAGACAAAAATCACATGATCATCACAATAGACGCAGAAAACAAATTTGAAAAAGTCTGGCATGTATTCCTGATAAAATCTTACAGAAAATTGGAATAGATGGTCTTTACCTCAATTTGATAAAAAGCCATCTATGAGAAACTAACAGCCAACTTAATACCAAATAGTCAAAAACTGAGTTTTCACTAACATTAGAAACAAGTCAAGGATGTCCACTACCATCAATTTAGTTCAGTTTGTCTTTAGTTTAGTTCTGAAAACATTAGCCAGACATTTAGACAAGAGAAAGAAATAAAAGGAATAAATACAGGAAAGGAAGATGTTAAACTATCATTATTTGCAGGTGAAATGATGCTCTATAGAGACATTCCATCAAAGACATCTAGATTCAATAACCAAATTCAGTAACATGGCTGCATACAAAGTCAACAATTCAACAGCATTCCTAAACACAAATAACAAACTCACTGAGAAAGGAATTAGGAAAACCATTCCTTTTAAAACAACATTGAGGAAAAAAAGAAATACTTAGGAATCAATCTAACAAAGGAAGTTAAGGAATCTTAATGGTGACAATTACTCTGAAAAAGGAGATTGAACAAGGTATCAAAAAAATGGAAACATATCCCTTACTCTTGGGTAAGAAGACTCAACATAGTAAAAGTGGTCATACTCCCAAAATTATTATACAGATTGAATGCAATCTCAAAATACCATTAAACAAACCTCAAGGAACTAGAGAAAACATCCCTAAACTTTATTTGGAACTACAAGAACCCTAGAATAGCAAAAGGAATTCTGGACAACAAAGGCAAAGCAGGGGTCATCACAATCCCTGACTTGAAATTATATTACAGAGCTACAGTGATAAAAACCGCATGGTACCAGGGGGAAAAATGATGTGAGGATCAATAGAACAATCTAGAAGGTGTGGAAACAACTCTAAACACACTCAGCTACCTTATCTTCAACAAAGGGGCCAAACACATTCACTGGAAGAAAGACAGCCTCTTTAATAATCGGTGATGGAAAAACTGGCTTTCCATATGTTGAAGACTAAAAACTATACCCTTATCTCTCACTATCCACTAAACTAGAATCAAAATGGATCAAAGATGTAAATACTAAAGCACAAACACTATTATCTCCTGGAGTAGAGAATAGGCAGAACCCTTGAGGACATAGGAGTAGGCAAATACTTTATGAACAAAATCCTGATCTCATAGAAAATAATACAAAGAATCAAAAACTACTAACTCTTCATATTAAAAAGCTTTTGCACTATAAAATAAATTACCAACAGAATGAAGAGAAAACCACACAGTGGGAAAAATTTCAGCCAGTTATTCCTTAGAAAAAGGACTAATATCTGGAACATAGAACTGAAAAAAAAAAAACAAAACCAGACACCCAAATTTAAAGACCCAATCTAAAAACGGGCATTTGAGATAAGTACTCACTTATCAGATGAAGAAGAACACATGGAAAATAAATATATGAAAAAGTCACTATCTCTGGTCATTCAAGAGATGCAAATTATATCAACAACATTGAGATTCCCTCTCACTCCAGAAACAATAGCTGTTATCAAGAAATCCACCAACAATAAAAGCTGGCAGGCCTGTGGAGAATAAGAAACCTTTCCCCTGCTGGTGGGAGTGTAGACTGGTGCAACCACTGTGGAAATTAATGTACAGATTCCTCAGAAAGGACTGGAAGTCCCATTTGACCCAGCTGCTCCCCTTCTAGATATATTCCTGAAAGAACTAAAAGCATCAGACCAAAGCAATATATCTACACCTATGTTTATAGTAGCAGAGTTTGTAATAGCTAAATCTTGGAAACAACCCAAATGCTATTAATTGATGAATGATTAAAAATATGTGGTTTTTTCATATAATGGACTACTACTCAGCCCTAAAGAATAAACGAGACATTTCTAGGTAAGTGGATGTACCTTGAGACATACTCTTAAGTAAAATAAATCAAACACATGTGTGTGACTATCACATTCCCTCTGGTGTGAAAAGCTGAAAGCGTAAGGACAAAATGTATAATACTGTGACATAGGAAGAAGTTGTTCAAAATAATGCCAAGTGTCATATGCTTTGTTAATAATGTAATCATTTTATGCAGATAGGTATAGTTTTCTCTTAGGAAATGATTTGAGAGATAGATGAGCAATTGAAATATATTTGTTTAAGATAATGATGCACAGTGTATTTACCATTATTACTCTATTTTGTTATGCAATTTTATTTTTTCATAGAAGTGATTTAATATTTTCTTTAATATTTACTTATATTAAGAATAGAAAAATAGGCTATTGGTAGGAGATATATAGGCAATCAAATTTGATTTTAAAGATGTAATGGCAGTAAATTTTGACTGATTTTTCCGTTTTTACCTGGGTGTTCTCTGAGAGAGATTTGCTCTTAGACATGGTGATGTAGTAGAAATACAAAGTATTTATCTGAAAATGGATAAATCATTATTACTGCTCTAAGCTTAAGTTCTTCATCTGTGAAATAGGGCCAGTATCTTCTCTAGTGCCTTTTACTCTGTGCTTCTGGGGGCTTATGAGGTAAAATAGCTGGAAGGATATGATAATATCTAAAATAAATCTTTATATAGTAGTTATACTAGTCAAACCTATGATATATTAATAAGGAACATTCACTGAATATTTTTAAATATTAGCCAAAAATAGGATATAGCAATATGAAGTAAAATTAATATTTAATAATAAGAAGAATTGTGCAAAGACATCATTTGGGGAAGTTTAAAAGAAGGAAATCAAGCTGGGCATAGTGGCTCACACCTGTAATCCTAGCACTTGGGAGGCAGAGGCAGGAAGACTGCTGAGTTCGAGGCATGCCTGAGCTACATAGTGAGCTCAGGGTCAGTCTGAACTGCAAAGCAAGACCCTGTCTCAAAAAAATAGGACAATCAATATTAAGGGACCCAAGAAAGGATTTACAGGGATGAGGTATTTGAGACATGTGTTCTTTTGTAAAAGAAAGTGCAAGTAGAAGACACAGAATGAACAAGACATGGATTTAGAAAAAAGAAAGTAGGAAAAGACAAGTGTTCACTGTAACCGTACTGTGTGTGGCTGTGTGGGTGTGTGCTAACTATAATTGTTGGTGAGACAATGATAAAATATGTGGCCACAAGCAGATTCTGAAGAACTTTAACTTTTGTGCAAAGGATTTCTTTGTGACCAACAGGCAAATAATCATAAAAAATGTAAGTGATATGATCAGACCTGTGTGTTCCACAGATAGCCCTTAGGACAGTACAAAGGATTGATTAGGCCAAATAGAAGTGTTTGAGGTATTATTCCAAGAGTCCTGAGCTAGGGTAGGAGTAGCAGAGATATAAGAAATTGATAGAAAATAAAGTGTTGTTGATACTGACACAGGAGATAAAATGTGAAAATCGTGTATCTCCCAGTCTGTTAGGTGTCTGATACGCTAAGCTCGTATTTTCTAAAATTCAAAGAGTGAATTCTAGGAACAATAGCAGTTGAAAGTAGGAAAATATTTATGGATAGAATATCTCTGAAAGGTAGGCGGGGTCTCAAATGGGTAGCTGGGGAAATTTTATAGAGCAAAACCCACATGGGTACAATAGGAATTATGGCTATGGTCAACTAATAAGGTTCTAAGTATAGTTGCTTAGGTAATAGTGATCCACTTGGAAAACAGGTTGTGTAAGAAGTGTGGATGGAAAGAATGAAGATTTCTAAGAAATGATGGGTCCAGATGTCCTGGTCACTCACCGGGGTGACTGACATCTATTTAGGCTTCATTCGGTCCCGTGTTCGTTTGTTTAGAACGTATGCAGCCCTGGCATTGTCTTTATCCCGAGGCCTGGTCACGAACAGATGTGTCCCTAGCCACACTGTGGTGTGTTTCACCTTTCTCCTGACTCTCCTGAGGGCCTAACCCTATCTGACTGCCTGTAAGAATTCTATCTAATTTAGTGTCTCTAATATCAGCCCGAATCCCTCCACAGCTGGTTGGGGAAAGAGTTTTCAGTGGGTAGGGAACGTAAGATGAATTGGAGTTTTCTAGCTGGTATGGTACTGAGACTACACCTTAGCCTGAAGGGGGAATGGGAGGAAGACATACGAGGGAAGAGTGTGTTACATTGGAAATTACATGGCCTTTCTAAAGGGCAGGCATGATGCTGGTGCTGGCTCAGTTCTAGAGGGGGCCCTTTTAACGGGGTTCCCATCATGGCAGATGGCAAAGGCAGGAGCACATGCAGAAAGAAATCACTCCACTCACAGAAGGAGGCCAGGGGAAGCAGCCTGGGGCCTGGCTCAGACTTCTATACAACCTTATGGAAACGACTACCAACAGGTCCCAAGGACTCTTAATATCTTCCCAGGACAGTGCCCTCGCTGACCCAAGAAGCTCCCACTAGGCCCCATTTCTTAAATGTCCCGCCTCCCAGTATCACCAGTGAGGGCCACGTTCCCAACATGTGAACTCTTTGGAGACACATGGTAAAGACTCAAGGATATAGGGACTACTATTTCCAAGTGAATGAACACAGGTCAAGTGAGTTCTGTATTTCTCAAAGCATGTTCCACTTCTTAATTTACATTTTATTCAGTTATCCCACTAACATGTATTAAGTTCTGTTGTTTTATTTAAACTGCCACATGATGTGCTGGGTGCTAAGGATAAAGAATTAGTACAATGCATTTCTATTTGACTTCTCTAGTAGATTTTTTAAAAAAGAAAAAGTAAGAAGGCTCAATTTCTTCTACTAATAATACCAAATCTATGTGCCTATGTAATTACCATCAAGGAAAAATTATTATTAGAAAAAGATTATACACTATATAGCAAAATAAAGCCAGGAACATTCTATTCATTTGCTATTCATCAGTCCATTTATCCAATAGATACTTAGTAGCATTTGTCAAATGAGATTGAAAAACAAATATTTGCTCTTATGTTCAGAAAGCTTAAAATACAGACAGGAGAAGGGGTTAGTTAAGATTATATTAGAAGATTCTATGAGAACAAAATAATAACAATAGTGCTAACGAGGATTAACATGATCAAGGTCACTGATGACCTCTTCCTCACTTTCTCACCCTAGACACATCCCCTGATAACCACAACTCGAGGGAGGGAGGGTCTGTTTGGTTCCCAGTCTGTAAAGGCTCCGGTCCACGGTCCCATCGCAGGCCTGTCCCAAGGCAGGGGCACGCAGAGGCGGAGGAGCCCATGGCTTGGGCGCTAGACCAGCGCCCCCTCAAGGGAGGAGGGAGAACAGCTCCCCACAGCAGGGAGCCCCTCCTCCAGCAGGCTTCACTTCCCAGCATCACGTTCAGCTTCATTTGCATTTTATTCAGTTGTCGGTAAAACTGGGCAGTAGACTGATCCACACTGATGAGTATCAAACCCCACCATGCAGTCCCCTCCCCAAGTCCCCACAGGAGTGGCTGTGCCTGCGGCTCTGGGGGGACATCCAGATAGAAACCGCCCCGCCTCCACTCGGTCAGATCCCGCAGGGCGGGGTTCAGTCCTTGACGAGGAATTGGCTGAGCTGATCACATGCCTGTTCGCACTGGGGCACACCCGGATGTCTTCCTCCTGCGCCCTCAGTCCTCTGACCCTGACTGTACCATGACGTGGGGGGGATCGCATTCAGCCAGTTGGCTTTAAGCATTATCTTTGCCCTGTTGGGCCCCAGTTTTCTGACTCTCTCCCCAACGTCTCTCCAAAAGCCCAAATGCCTCCGACTGCCTCCTCTCGGGCCCGGAGCCGCAGTGTTGTCATTAACGGTCTGTCCGGTCCCCACGTCTCCCCCCAGCACGGTGGTCGGTCGTTGAGTCACTCGGCCAACCCTGGGGCAATCCCCAGTCTTTTCCCTTCTTTCCTCCCGCTGGCAATCCATCAGCAAATCTGTGTTTCGGGGTCCTGGGAATTGAACCCAGCGCCTTGTGCGTGCGGGCCAACTCTCTGCCGTTAAACTACATCCCGGCCGCTGGAAGCGGACTCCTAGACCGGCCCTGGGACCGTGATAACCTCTCTCCTGCGCGGGGGACATCGGTGCGGCTCCCCAACCAGCCTCGGCTCACTAGCTTTCTGCTTCGGTTCTTGTCCTGTGGTTTTCTTCCCTACAAAGTAGCCAGAATGACTCTTTTAAGACTATAGTCAAACCATGGCACCTGTCTGTCCAGACTTCCCGGTGTTTCTCCTCACCCTTCCCCCAAATACAGTCCTGACTCGTGCTCGAATTTCCTGTCCTCTTCCCTCGCTGCTCAAATCCCACCGCACCAGAGATCTCCCCGCTGTCTTCTCAAAGTGCTGGTCCGTGGACACACCTCGAGGACACACAAACAAGAGAAATAAATAGATCACACATAAGTAAATACTGTATCTTTTCTCCAATATGAGAACCTGTAGATGTAAACGAGTTCTAGGATGTATGATAGATTTTGTGAAATAGGAAATATTTAAAGGGAATGTGGTAGGGGAGAGTAATGAGGGGAAAGGATAAATATGATTTGAACAAAGAACATGTATATAGGGGGTGGGGGGTTGTGGGGTGGGTAGGGATATGGGTAAAAACGAGGATTAGCTCGTGTCATATACTGGTACAAATTCCCCAGTGTTGAATGTGATTGTGAGCTCTATATAAAATGTACCAATAAAGAATTCAATTAAAAAAATACTAGTCCCTTTGGACCCTGACCTCAAAGGCCATTCTTGCCACGTGAATTTGTTGCTTATGCTTTCTTTCCTACCAGAAAAAATAAAAATAAAACAAGAACAACACCACCAACAAAAAACCGTGGGGATTTTGTCTTTCACTACAAAATTTCCTGAACCAAAAACACCTTCCGGAGGAGGGCAGGCCCTTGGGCGCTTTTGTCAATGAAGTGTTATCCCAACACTGTAAGATTCTTTCCTGCAAAAACACTAGACTGGCCGGTTGCGCCATGGGCCCCTATCTCACAAGTGCGATGCCCAGGGCAGAGGGCAGGGTCTGCCCAGCGTTGGGTGTTCCTTAGGCGGGCCCGGGAGCCGGTGCGGGGCAGGGAGGGGCAGGCGCGTCCCCCCCCCCCCCCCCCCCCGAGGGAGGCTGAACTTCCAGCCTCCGGTGCTTCTGGGGCCCCGGCCGGCCGCAGGGCGGATGGAGGCGGCGGGGTGCGGGGCGCGCTTCTGCTGGGGCGCGGCTGCGGGGCCCCCGGGGGCGGGCGAGGGGCTGCTGCAGGCGGCCGTCGGTGCGCGCCACGCGCTGTTGCTGCGGGCCGGCCGCGCGGTGCACGCGTGCGGGGACAACAGCCGCGGGCAGCTGGGCCAGGGCGGCGCCGCGCCGGAGCGGCCAGGTGAGCCGGGGGTGCGGAGCGCACGGGAGGAGGACGCGGGGCGGGCCCGGGCCGGAGGTCGCGCTGCCGGCGAGGGCGCGGGTTTCGGTTTCCCCTGGCGCCGCGGCCCTGTTTCGGTTTCGAGTTCACGTGGGAGCGAAACCGGGAGGAGCCCCGGCCACCGCTCCCGGGTGTGCGGTGCTGCAGCCCCCGACTTGCCGCGGCCCTCGCCAGGGCAGCTGGTCTGTGGTGCCAAGGGTTTTTGTGCTGTCACTGTAGCAGCATGGGGAGAAGTCGCCTTTATCCCACACTCAGAATCAATTCTTAACGCTTTGATGCATTTTTTCTCTTTTTTTTTTTCTGTATACATTTAATCTTTATAAAAGTCATGCCAAATGGGTGGCTAGGGATTTGGTGGGTAAAAATGAGAATTAACTTGTATCATACACTGGTACAAATTCCCCAGTGTTGTGTGTGATTGTGATAAATAATCGGTACATAAAATGTACCAATAAAGAATTCAATTTTAAAAAGTCATGCCAATATGTAGTTTCGCATATACACTCTTTATACGTCTACAAACTGCATTTTTTGCTGCATTTACATACTGTCATATTATTATAATATATACCTTTCTAAAATATATTCATTATATTATTATATACCTTTCTAAAAGTTTTAATACACCTTTCTAAAATATACCTTTATGTACCTTTCTAAAATTTATTATATACCTTTCTAAATATATTATGTACCTTTCTAAAATATATTTTAAATTGCTGCATAACAGTCTAGGTTCAGACGGTATTATGGTTTACTTATTACTATTTTTTTTTTTTTGAGACAGGGTCTCGCTTTGTAGTTCAGGCTGGCTCTGAGCTCACCATGTAGTCCAGGCAAGCCTCGAACTCAGCAATCCTCCTGCCTCTGCCTCCCGAGTGCTGGGATGACAGGCGTGAGCCACCACGCCTGGCAACTTATTACTATTTTTATGTAAGTTAGGCTACATCCATTTAGGAGCTTTTATAATACTGATTGACATACATTAAGTAAATATTTCACTGTGTTCGATTACTTGCTTAGAACAGTTCTAGCAGGTGTGGGGGAAGATGAAAAACCTTTCCCACACCATCTTGCGTTCAGTTCTTGAGACTTGCAAATTGAATGACAAAAGAAGGATTAACAGGAGAAAAAACACTTTTAAAAATTAATTTTTTACATGAGGGATAATTTATGTACAAGGGAATTTCCAGAAGCAAATAAAACTTAGGTGCTTAGCTTCAGAAACTTAAAGTTAACAAAGAAAAGGGGACGTAAGCTTCAAGGGATGTTAAATTGTGGGGAAAAGACTAGGAAATGTGTGGGAGGACAGTTTGTGATGTGGTGGGTGGGAGTGGAGATCGCTGTGCTGAGTGGGCTGGATGTTAAAAGGCAGGGGTGGAATACAAGGAAGGCGATCCTGTGCAAGTTGAGAGTAGAGCAGTAGTTACTG
>PVIC010051566.1:0-12451 GCA_004025085.1 Thryonomys swinderianus
GAGACAGGGTCTCGCTTTGTAGTTCAGGCTGGCCCTGAGCTCACTATGGAGTCCAGGCAAGCTACCATGAACTCAGCAATCCTCCTGTCTCTGCCTCCTGAGTGCTGGGATTACAGGCGTGAGCCACCACGTCCGGCATTTGGGACAGGCTTCTTCATGTATTTATCTATTTCTGGTGTTGATGTTGTTCTGTTTCCTTTTCCATGAGAGAGAGAGAGAGAGAGAGAGAGAGAGAGAGAGAGAGAGAGAGAGGCTAGCAAGAGAAGAGATGTTGTGAAGGAACAGTGCAGGAGGAGAGGGGGAACTGGAACAGAGTGCAGGAACAGGCGGCTCAGGACAGGGACTTTCCTCTCCAAGCAGGATGGGGCAGGAGGTAGGTCACAGAGCAGCAGCCCCGGGTGTGGAGCTGGGCTGGGGTCTCCTCTCCAGGGGGGAAATGGCTGAGGTCAGAGGAGGGGTGGGGTCAGATTTGATAGCTTTGCATGAAGAGCTGGACAAATGGATTCAGGAAATTGAAAAAGTATCCCTCACACTTCAGGGCCCAGTTGACGTAGGGAACTTTAAATGTCTTAAGTAACCCTGGGTTTTTTGTGTTGTCATGTGGCTTGTTTGTTTGTCTGCTGTTTGGTTGGCTGTTTTGTGTTGTGGTTTCATTTCCTGTTGTACCTCTCAACATCCAGAAAGAAAGATGAGGAATTTAGACCCTGGCGATCTCCACCGAGACCTAGAGGCGCAGTGGCGATCCACACCACACTATTGCCAGCTTCTTCCCCGACTAACGTGCTTCAACAGGCAAGTTTATGTCGGATAATTCTGGATGGAGACTCTGCTACCTCCCCCAAGGGTCAGGTCGCACCTCTGTGCTAGGTCACAGCTACCAGTGGGTGAAGGGACAGGAATGGCCTGTCCAGGTCACACCCCACGCCTGCCATGTCCAGGGACACGGGGCGCAATAGTGGGCTGGAGTTCAGCGCCACTTACTGGAGTAACGGGACAGCTCTCAGCACAGAACCACTCATGAGAATAATTACATATTTTATCTCTTGTGCACAGCCCGAAACACACAGCTGGATTAACCCAATAGGACATGACTGGCCCTGCCTCTGAAATTCCTGCTTCTATGGGAGACTGGTCCAAGGGGCTGAGCTGGATTAACAGATAGGAACGGAATGGCCTTGAAGGAGCACTGAGAAAGTGCAGAGTCAGGCGAACCCACAGGCTTTGTGATCTTGGCTCCCACCCGCTCCGGCCCTAATCACAGACTCAGCTTCGGTGTGGTATCGCTGAAATTATGGGTACTGTAGCTAATGGATGGGAATTAAAGGAAATCCTGTGATCGTGAAGGAGCAGAGCACGATAAAATGAAAAGGGAGAATGACAGTAAAACCAAAATGAGAGGAGGTCAGAAGTTCAAGGCATTTTCAGAGGGAGATTTCATGCCCGAATTAAGACCAGGGTGCAAGGCAGAAGGACACACTGTGTGAAGGGTCCTCGTTCACTTTCTCCTGGCCCAAGGTCAGACTTGACAGAGTCCCTTTTCTCCCCAGCTCTCCAGCCCACCTCCCGGGTCTTCTCCGTGAGGCTGCCCGAGGCTTCCACTTGCTAAGGCAGGAAACTCGCCTTCCTCCCCGCCGGCCCGTCCACAGTCAGAGCCTGGCGCCGTCCCTGCTCAAGGGCAGCCGAGTTCAATCCCTCTCCCCATGGCCGTCCTCACCTCTGTCCCCAAGGCCCCCTTGGAGCACCATCTGTGCCTCCACCTTTGATAAGTGTCAGAATTGAGTCCACCTAACAGGACACAGCGCGAGCAGGTGTGTGGAGAGCAGGGACAGCCTCGGACGGAGGATGGGAGAAGCTTGTGGGTAGCGGCTCAGCTCAGCTCACCACCGACGGGAGGCGGCCAGAGCCTGGAGTGAGCCATTCTGCCGAGCTCTCTGCAGAAGCGGGAAGGCGCCAGCACCCTGAGTACATGTCACCCAGCGCCCTGGCCGCTTCTAGTGCCCAATGAGGAGAAACAACTTCACTTCCTAGAGCATTTGAACTTTAGCTAAGGTGCAGATCAGGCAGTGCGGAGACTCCACTGCCCTGAATTCTATCTGAACAACCCCTGGCTCAGCAAGCGCGTTCTGTGATGACACGAGGTAAGCTTTTGGCTCTTCAGGCCCAAGAGTTTTGACAGCAGCTACTGAGTACATAGAAAGAGCACAGATAATGTGTGTGACTAGGTCTATGTAGTGTGCCAATAAAGCTTTATTTACAAAAACAGGTGACTGGCTCCTGGCCAAACCCCTCAAGTTATAAATTGATTCCATTGTTTTTTTTCAGTTAACTGCTGTAGTTTATGTATAGACATGATTCCACGCCTGTTAATTATCTATCTATTGGGCCAAGGATTTACCTCAGTGGTTCCAGCATCTGTCTCATAAGCACAAGGTCCTGAGTTCGACCCCCTGGCGCCACATACTGCAGTGCAGGGCATGGTGGCTCATGTCCGTAATCCCAGCAATCAGTACCACACATCCCTGCGGAATGATGTCACAGAGGGCATGGGCCAGCTCTCACCCAGTGGCCCCACTATAGCATCCCTCAGTCTGAGCCTGGGTGGCACTCTTCTAGAGATGGGTTATGCCACTTTCTCCAGCCAGGCCCACCCCCTGGGGGCCGTTGTCCCACACCCTGAGCCCCTGGCAGCCATCTCAGGAGGCGGAGGAGAAAGCAGCAGGCAGAGGTGGGTCGGGACCCTCACTGATGTGAATGGGTGGGTGGTCGTGCTGTGCCAACCTCAGCCACCAAAGGACGCAGCTGCCGTGTCTATGTGTGCCCGCTTCCCCACATACCACACGCACATGCCCCACTCACACATATTGTCACATATGCAGTCACACTCATGCGATCATGCAGCAACACTTGCCCTCCTGCGAGTGACTCAGGCCTCTGCAGGGCCCTGCCTGCCCCAGCTCTGTGCTGCCCAGCAGAGCGCCTCCGCTTCCACGCAAAATGACTGGAGCTGCTGCCCAGCAAAGCCCGGGTTTGTGCTTTGTCTCACACACCGGCGCCCACACGCACAAGCACCCAGAGCCCCAAAGCCACTCCCTGCCCTGCCCTGCCCTGCCTTGGCTGGCTACCCTCCACCGGCATCAGCAGCAGCACCCAGGATGGTTTCCTTCCTCCGTCTGCCCTGCTGTCAGGAGAGTCCAGGGCCACAGGGCGACCGCCCGTGTGGTCCCCAGCCTGTGAGGTGCCTGGTTGGCTCCTTATCTCCTGCCCCCCCACCTGCCCACCTCCAGCAGAGCCTCTCCTGCCACAGCCAAACAGGAAAACTCCCACATCATGCGTCCTTCACCTGTTATTTTCTCCTCTGGCTGGATAACAAACCACCTCGTCTGCCTTTGCTGCTTATTTTTCCATGCTCTTGGTGCAGATGAAGACCTTCCCCCGGGCTGGCTTCATCCTCAGAACGCATCTCGGCCCTCTCCACATCCCTGACACTCGTGAAAGGTCCGTCTCCCTGTTTCCTCCTCTGTCTTTCCTTCTGCTCTTTAACGGAGTCAAACGGTGGCTTTTGTACGTAACAACCTGCGCTACTGAGCTGTGTGCTGATTGACGTCACTTTCTGTTAAGGTCTCAAGGCGCACCTGTTTTTCTAGAGGCACAAGTGCTCCTTCACAGCACATTAAGACCCCACCACCCGTCTTTTTGTTAGTGTCCTCGGCCAGGGTGAGGCCAGGTCTCCTCTGTGTTACTGCTGTGTCCTCAGTGCTGACGACATGGACCGTGCTCTGGAAATTCACACTGAGGGCTAAGCACCGGACAAGGGCTGGATTCACTGTCGAAGGAGGAGGCGCCCTGTGCTCGTTGCTCGTGGCCACTGAGAGCATGGAAAGCTGTGGTCTCAATAAAGCCTGGGCTCCGGTGGTGTCGCCCCGCTCCTCCGACAGCCGTGTCAGGCTGTGGACACAGACCCTGGGGACACAGACGAGTGTTTTGTGAGGAAAATATCTGGAGGGTGCAGACTCGGCGTCCTTGGGCTCTGCGGTGCTGAACTTGGGGGCCGGAGTCACCAAGGTCTCTTCTGGCTGTGCTGGCTCCAAGGACGTGCTCTGGCATTGAGATGGGCCGCAGCCGTGTGGGTTATCTCTGTCCTTGGAGAGCTGAAGCCGGCGTCCTTCTCTCCGAACTGTGTCCCTGGCACTGAAGTAAAATCCAAAAAGCGAAGGAAAGACCTGCCGTGGATGTGAACTCTGCTCCCTCCAGCCCCACAGTGAGGGCCCTGCCTGGCCTGCTGTGGACACAGGAGACTCCAGGAGGCCTGCGCTCTCGCTGAGTCCCCGACACGAGGCCCTACACGGTGACCATTCAGTCTGATGCCCTGTTTATCTCCTGAACACGTCTGGATTTCTTGTTGTGGCTGTTTTGGACCCAAGGGGAAGGAGATCCAGGCGCAATCTGCCCCTCCGTGCCTAGCCTGGCAGGTGGGACCCTTCTCCCTTCTCCAGGGGGTAAACTAAGGCTCAGAGCTGACAGACGCTATGTCCCCCAGTGTCTGCCTGTGAACAGCCCACTGTAAGCCTGCCTGCCTTCAAGAGGCAGGGTCTCTGTCCTGTGGGACTCTGGGCCCTGTGCCAACTGCAGGGCAACCACACAGCTGTGGGGAGCAGAGCCCCCCTAAAATGCCACAGGACAGCTCGCTGTCCCCCAAACCCTGTGAAAAGGGCCGGAGCTCACCTCGGAGGGATTCTTGTGGCAGCTGTCTATTCCCTGACCTTCTCCCTCCTACGGCCCAGGAGACCAGTGTCCCCACGATCTTCTACCTCTGATTCCAGCCTCAAAGTCTTCAGCCCAAGCTGACCAGACGTAAGCCCCCTCCAGAGCAGATTCCGTCAGAACTTCCCTCTTCATCTCCCCGACTGTCCCTGGCCTAGAGCTTTAATACCAAGTGCACACTTGGCTGTGCTGTGACCCTGGAAAAGGACCAACCTTTACCTAGCCTACCACCTCATGGCTAAAATGCCTCAGACCATGAATCTCTCAGATTGTGAACTTTTCAGATTCTGGAATATTTACACATATATAGACTGATACGTTGCGGGTGGGACCCAAGCCTGAACACAGAACTCTTTAAAAAACAAACAAACAGTGTCTTGCTATGTATTCCAGGATGGCCATGAATTCACATCAACCCTCCTGCCTGATCTCCCTAGACTGGGATTACAGATGTGCACCCCTCCCCAGCTCAGAGCAAGCTTTCTCAAGCTCAGCTGATGGACACAGGCCAGATGACTCTAAGCCTTGAGCTGTCCTGAGCCTTTAGGATATCGTTAGCTTACCAGTCCGGACTAGGCCAGTGTCAGCACCTCCCTTGGCTGTGACAACCTCAGCTGAAGCCATGGCGTCTCCAGACACGACCGCCTGTCATGGCAGGAGAGGACACCCTGCAGAGCCCCTGGTGAGTCAGGAGGCTGACACGCCCATGCCAAGAAGGAAAGAAACCTCAGCACATTCACCTGGCCGGATTTTTATTTCCTCTCACTTTAGCAGTAAGTGCCACATGCATGCGATTACTAAATATAAAAGGGTACTATAATATGAGAGAAGGAGTAGGGAAAAAAAGAAGGGGCAACGGTTTTTCTTAAAGACCTTGCTTCTCTTTATAAGACAGAAAGTGGAAACCTGTACAGACCAAAAGGTTTTAGTAGTTTGTGGATTTAACATCCACTTTAACAGTTCACAGAAGCTATAATCCCAGCACTCAGGAAGTTGAAGCAGGAAGATTGCTGTGAGTTTGAAGCCAGCCTGGACTACATTGTGAGACCTTATCTCAAAAACCCCCAAAACAAACAATTCAGGGCCATCACTGGGTGGGAGTTAATGGGCCCAGATTCGAATTTTTCCTTTTCCTTCCTTGTTCTCTACCTCAGGTACTAGAAAAGGCTTGTTTAGCATCAGCTAGTCCTGCTTACCTCTTTGGAAAGGATCAAAGCAGAGGGACATCTCCTGACCACTGAGCAGGGCCTGGCCACTTTCTCCCCCTGACTACTGAGAAGGACTTCTGAGTGAGAGCTTTGGCATGGGGAAGCCATCTTGGATTTTAGTCAGACCACTGAGCCTAGTGCGGGAACTTACCCTAAAACACTGGCTGCCTGTCATTTCTATTCAACCAAATACACCAATGAAATCAGTTAGCAGTAATAGCCCATGAGATGCCAAAGAAGGCTGAACAAAGGAGAAGGGGAACACAGCGTGGAAGAAAAACTACATAGCACACTCAAGAAGAGAAATTACAAAGCACAAAAAGGAGCTTTTGCTGATAAAAGCAAAATAAGCAGGAAAAATCTGAGTTGAAAGGTTAGAAGTTAAGGTGGATGGCATCTTCATGCTGTATAAAGAAAGCGAGACTGTTATAAGAAGAGGAGGCAGCTGTGGAGCAAGGGACCAGATCTGTAGGGCGACTGTGGGGAGATCTGTGGGGGCAGCTGGTTCAGGATAAGCCCAGCGCCAGGCCCAGTCTTCAGGGATAAGACCCACATCACGGCTGAAGCTGTGGGATTTCTGAACACTGGACGAGAGACCAGACTACAAACTTGAAGGGAGGGTGAGTTTATAAACTACTTTCTGAAGGAAACATGAAGAGGAGCCCAGGATCAGGCTTCCCGGGAAGTCGCCAAGAGGGAGAAGACAGCGTCACGGTCCTTCAGGGCCCTTCAGTCTGTAGTCGTGCTCAGCCAGCGATCGGCAGAGGGAGGGAGGCAGTGAGAAGCCGACGGAGACTCAGAAATCACCACATCGCTGTCAAGGACGAGTCTGGTGCCGAGATGACATCGTGTGTGTGAGTACACGGGTGACGTGTGGTGACGTGGACAGTACTGTGGTGGTCAGAGCAGAGTGGTGAGCAGATTCCATGCCGCACAGAGGTCCTGCTTTCATCGCTGGTTTGGGGACAAGAGCAGCTAATGTCCGCTTATTCAGCCCGACCCGAGCGGAGCACGTCTTCTTCTTTCCGGGCAGCAGGTCTCTGGACTCTGGGTCCCTGGCTGACAGACAGCTTCTTGCCCCTGGTGGCCAACATTTCATTTTCTTTGTTTCATGTTTTTAAGGTTTGACGTGGAAACGAGTCCTGGATCTCTTCCTGTCCTGCTGGCCACACAGGCTCGCTGAACCCAGGGCCCGCGGCGGGGGGCAGTCGGCTCCTCCTTTGTGGAGGCCGAGTGAGGTTCCTTTGCCTGGCACCCATGCGCTCTTCCTCTGTGTCCACTGACAGACGCTTGGGCTTCTCCTATGGCTCCGCTGTGGGTGCAGGGCTGTGAGGCACTGGATGCTGGCTCCTGTGGGAGCCCCAGCTTTCATTTCCCTGAGACCCCATGTCCCTGTGTTCCCCACAAGCCATGCTCTGCCCCTTCCCACCCTGTCCGCACCCACTGTCCTCTGACCTGCAGTGGCCGTGGCAATCCAGACGCGTGTCCTGGAGCAGAGAGGCTTCGGTCTGCAGCTCCTGCCCGCTGCGACACTGCCCACATTTGCACATGCCTGCTGCCACTCATGTCTGCTTTGCAGAACTATCTGTGTAGGTGAAAATATAGCTTTAAAATGTGAGAAGTGGGGGCAGGGGTCGGTAAGTAGAGGAGGGGGAAAATGAGAATTAAGTTGTGTCATATACTGGTACAAATTCTCAATATGGAGTGTAATTGTGATGTGTATATATAATGTACCAATAAAATGTACCAATAAAAAAAATGTGAGAGGAGGAGGAAGAAGAAAAGATGTTTCTGCCAAGAATAACGCGTCAGGGAGTGCAGTGTAGACGCCGTTTAAGTACCCCAGCCTGACTTTTAAGTGCATCACTGTTTTGATATTTCGAATTATCAGCTATTGCCTAGTTAGTGACTTTTCCCAGGTGTAAATAAATAAATGTACATGCTGACTGCACTGAACCCAGAGAGGCAGCATTACGTTCAGAGGCAGATCTGGTTCTAGGAGGCGCCAGCAGGAAACTTGCCATCCAGCTTGGACGCAAGGGGTTTCATTGGTGTCAGTGCAGACAGCAGGCATTGTTTTAACGTTTCTGATCTTTCCTCAGAAACAGGAAGGACAGTTGTACAGAAAACTGATACCACGGGCCGCACTGGACATAAAACCGAGGTGGTGTCCTCAAAAACTCCAGAACCAAAGGTATAAATAAAACAAACCAGAGCAGAATAAAAGTTAAATAATAGGAAGCAGTTAGACAGATCTTTTGCATCTGGGAAGAGATGAGGGTGGGAGGCTCAGGGACTGCTCAGCTGACTGAAGCTCTCAGCACCCAGCCGGGTGCACGGGACCCTCAAACTGCAGCCTCCTGACATAGAACAACTTGGGTTAATTAGGGTAATGGAAGATTCTCCTGCCTCTTGGTGTCCATAGAGTGTTCCCAGGTAAACATCTGGATCTCTTACAGCCAACCTGAGTCACACCCAGCCCTCGGGAACAGACTGAGTTCATAAATCAAGGCTCTATTGTATTGTACTGTGCAGCCTCAGTCCCAGAAAAGATCAAAACTCACATTTCAAAGTAGGATTTCTATTGAACACGTACCTTGTTTACATACCACCTCAAAGTTTAAAAATATAAATCAAGGAGAGTTCGAATCTAGGAAAGAGTGAGACACAAAACCCAACATGCAGGTAGAGTTGGTGTTCCAAGTTCAGCGATCGCGGGGGCAGAACGGGGGCCAAGGCTCGGGGAGCCACACACGACGCGCACCATTTCAAAGCATGGAGGGAGAAGGGGTGTCACGGAACATACGCAGAGACTGTTTCACTGGTCAGTGATCACAGAGGGGCTAGGGATTCTAACAAATCTTTTGCTTGTATTTCCCCTGATTGCTATTTGTGTAAGATGCCAAAATATAGGAGTATTTTTAGTTCTCTGTGGAAACCAACAGAGTCAGAGATTGTTTAGGAAGGACAAGTTGCTATTCCCTGCTTTGTGAAATTCCCCAAACACTCCAGGCCAGTTCCTGGGCAGTCTAATATAAAACAGAGTCCGCACTAAAAATCATCAAATCACTTATTTTTGTATGCAATTATTGAAAAGAATGTTTTGCATTAAAATGCTGGCTTCAGATCTGGTTTAGATTAAGTTTTAATAAGCATCAAAGATCGTTTTATGTCCAAACAGAGTCCAATAAACCTTCTGAAGAACGTGTTCCATAACACGAAGCTCTGATTCGGTTCACAGTGCTGACAAAGGAGGACCTGCTCCGGTGGCTGGCATGCGGGGTTTACTTCTTTGTTTTATGATTCCTGTTAATTTGGTTACTAATACATTATAATAGCCCCTCGAGTGTAAAACCGAGTGAGTGAGCCTCAGAGCCGGCACTGTTCCCTGCACGGCTGGGGCAGCCAGGCCGAGGCCAGCTCAGCGCCCGTCCCACATGCGCAGGGACACGTCCGCAGTGCTGCGGTCACCAGGAGCGTTAGTCATGCCGCGCTTAACCCCGGCTCTTCAAGTCTGGTTGAGCTGGTTCCTGCAGAGCCAAAGTTTCCCTCCCACATGGCCCTGCGATCCGCAGGAGCAGCTCTTCAGCCCAGGGCAGCAGCGTTTGGTTAAAATTCTAAGCCAAGTCTGAGTGTGGTTTCCGGCTCCAGCATAGACTTTCTTACACAGTTTCTCTTTTATTCATACTCCAATTTAACATTTGCCTTCAGCTTTGTGTAACGGCCCCGAGGGGAAAACAAGGATTTCTCCGGGACTTGCCCCAGTCGGGCACTCCACGCTCCGGCGCCAGGCCAAGCCCTGCACGGAGCTCCCTGCACGCGCCTCTGGCCACAGCGTCACACAGCTGGAGGGCGGGTTCGAGCCTAGAGCTCCGCTCTCAGGAGTCTGTGGGCCTGGGAACAGCAGAAAGCATAGGTGTGCAGTATCGGCGGGACCGTCCGGAAGCTGTTCGGGCAAACTGCAGGTGTTCATAGAAAAAGAGCTTGTCCACCTGGCCAGGAGCCGAAGAGGAGAGCTAAGTAGGCTCAGCACGCGATAGCAGAGCCGTCTGCAGCCTCACTATGTGCATTATCCAACCCTAAGAAGTGGAAAATCCAGGGAAGAAAACGCAGTAAGAAGTGAGCTATGCAAACTGTGCTCAACACAGGGAGCGGAGAGATCCCCGCGGTACCAGCTCTGACACACACACAGCACCTGAAGTCAGAAGCAAGATTCGGGGGTGACCTCGGAAGCGACGTCTCACACCACAGGGTGGAGGGAGGAGCACAGTGCTGACTTTGTAATTCACTTAAACAACGCTAAAAACAGGGCCGGAGGGTTAGCTCAGTGGTTCCGGCCCCTGCCTCGCAAGCGCAAGGTCCTGAATTCGATCCCCGGTAACCACATACAATGTTGGGTGTGGAGACTCACGCCCATCAACAATCAATACCGCTTACCACACTGCTGGGCGTGGTGGCTCACGCCTGTAATCCCAGCACTTGGGAGGCAGAGGCAGGAGGATTGCTGAGTTCGAAGCTTG
Organism: Thryonomys swinderianus; assembly: GCA_004025085.1. Classification (NCBI taxonomy): domain Eukaryota; kingdom Metazoa; phylum Chordata; class Mammalia; order Rodentia; family Thryonomyidae; genus Thryonomys; species Thryonomys swinderianus. Next base: position 10,490 of record PVIC010051566.1, read on the forward strand.
CCTAGGTTACATAGTGAGCTCAGAGCCAGCCTGAACTACAAAGCGAGACAATGTCTCAAAAAAACAAAACAAAACAAAACACTAAAAACAGACCCTGATATATATAACTTTTTGTGAAGGCAAAAGTTAAAACTTTAGCTAGCATAGCAATTTTTCTAGCTCTTCTCTCTTCAAATGGTGTAATTTTCACTAGTTATGAGCCAAAAGAAAAAAAGCTTTTCTATTTTTAGTGTGTGTTCCATACAAAAATATTTTCTGTGCTTAGGAGAAGAATTTGGAACCGGCATCACAATCACCTGCAAATTTGGTGTCGAGAAACAAGGAAAGCGTTTCTCTGATCTAAAACAACAGAGCCGCCCTCGGGCCCGCCGCGCCTCACTCCAGGGTGGGAGACAGAGCCACACTCCGGAGCTCGCAGCTCGCAGCTCGCACCCCTTGTCCGAGAGAGGCGGCTGCGGGAAGGAAGCTCTCCCACCCTCCTCCGGTTTCAAAAGCGCTGCCGAAGCCGACTTCACCTTAGCGAGTCTCCAGCACGTTGCGTTTTCCCTGACTGGATTCCAGGGCAGCGTGAGGTGGCGGCTCCGCCTCACCCTGTAGCGGCAGCTCCCGCGGACGCCCGGCCGGCTGTCACCGCCTGGAAAACCCGCAGCAGTAAACACAGCAGACTTGGTTTAGGTTGCCCAGATGTTTAAAAAGCAGATTACACCGCTGTTCCAAGTCGCACTTCAGTGAGGGAAATCGGTGCATACCACTGACGGAGCCGCTCCCCGTGTCTTTCAGTACAGACTCTGAGAAAAGAATTTCACACTGTTGAATTAACTGGTTCCACTTAATTTTATTTTTGTAATTTTATTACAAAGTTATTAATTTTATTTTGCACTTCTTCATTTTTTTAAACTGACAAAATATTTTATCCTTTGGAACATGTTTTGGTATATATATATATGTATGTGTGTGTTTACATATATACGTATATATGTGTATATATACACATATATACACAGTACTTAATATATAGTATACTACTTTGATATCTGTGTTTATTCATATATAGAATATACATACTGTGGAGTAGCTAAATCAAACTGATTTACAAATAATAAATTATTTCACATGCTTGAGTTTTTTGTGGTGAAAAAACTAAAAATGTATTCCTTCAGTAACCTTCAAGAGCACACTGTTATCCACTGTGGGACACTCTTTCAATTTAAACAGAAAAAGGTGGAAATTAAAATTGTCCTCTTTAAAAAGTTTGAAACAAGAGCATCCAAGATTCTGCAAACTTGAAAGCAGTCATTCTGTTCAGGACAGACCTGCTGGTCACCGGCGGATCCGGTCGGGCTGTGGCCTGGAGACCGCAGCTTGGTGCGCAGAGGCGCCGGCCTTTGAGCTGCTCGTGCACACTGGCGAAGCTCAGGAAGGAAGCGGGCATGGCGTCCACACTTGCTCAGTCACACACCCTGCTGACACATGAGTTTTTCTCAGTCTAGAAGCAATTTGCAAATTTTCCAAAATAAAGAAGCAAACCTGCTCAAAAGCCTCCACTGTCCTGCTTCTCATAGAACACAGTCAGGGCTGGGAGTGCAGCCAGTACCCGGACGCCTGCCTGTCCTGCCCGCCTTCTTAACACCTGCCCACCCAGCTCCCTGGTGGTTTCCATGGCTCTGCCTCCCTGCCCGGCACCTCTCACCCTGCTCTGCAGTCCTACCCAGTCCAACTGCCCTGGGTGTCCGGCCGCCCTGCGGTGCCCAGCAGTGCCGGTGGTTCTGCCCTGCAGAATGTCACAGGGCCGGGCTGGGCTGCACCAGGTCTCCTGCTCTGGTAACTTCTGCTCGGGGTGGACCAGGGTTTTCCCACCTCCAGTCACCATGGCTGGGTCAGTGCTGAGTCTGGCAGGTGTGCATGAAGTCATGGCTGGGAACACAGACGAATGTGCTATGTGTGTGTGCGCATGTGTGTGCG
>PVIC010051567.1:0-12437 GCA_004025085.1 Thryonomys swinderianus
GGTAACAAACAGGATGTGATTGTTCTGCTCAAATACCTCCCATGATGTGTCAGAAGTGAGAACTCTCAAGGGTTATTACAGATTCAAGGAGGACCCCCCCCCCAGGAAAGTGCCGCATCCAAAGGGCCCCAGGTAATAGAAAGAGACCTGCAACAAACATTGCCCTGTCATCAGACAAAGAAGAGCATTAATAAAAACGAAAGAGTAGAAATGAGAAAATACATAAAAACCAGACACAAAGATCACCACCACAGGGAAATTCAGAGAAAAGGGAAAGAGGGCAAACTGAAACTCAAACACTAGGACTCTTGGAGATGGTAACTAAAGCAGATCTAGTAAAATGGAAATCAGAACTCATCTCTGAGATCAAAACAGAGATACTGTCCACAGTGAAAGACATCATTAAACAAGAGATCAGCGAGATGATAGAATCCAAGATAGCAGAAGCAATGGAACCTTTTAAACAGCTTCAAGCAGAGCTCCAGGGAATGATGAAGGAAAACAAAAGCTTGCGCAGTAGGATGAATGAAGCAGAGAACCGAATCTCAGACCTAGAGGACAGCATAGCAGCCAACGAGCAGGAAAGGTATAATCTATGGAAAAGAGCAAGGGACCATGAGAAATCAATTCAACAGCTTCTAGATGACTCAAAGAAAAATAACATAAGACGGATTTGAGTCACTGAGGAAGCAGGAGACAGTGTAAAAGACATAAAAAAGCTATTGTCAGAGATAGCAACAGAAAACTTCACAGGAAAAGATATAGACATACAGATAAATGAGGCCTATTGACTGCAAAACACCATGACATAAAAATATGTACACCTAGATACATAATTATTAAGGTTCCAGATGTACAACAAAAGAATGAAATAATGAAAGCAGTGAAAGAAAGGAAGAATATCACCTACAAAGGGAAGCCCATTAGGATCACAGCAGACTTTTCAACACAAACAGTGCAAGGAGAGCGTGGAGGGAAGTATTTCAAGCGTTGCAGGAAAACAACCTCCAACCTAGACTGTTGTATCCTGCAAAACTATCTTTCAGAATAGGCGGGGAAATAAGATACTTCCACGATAAAGAACACCTGAAAAACTTCACAAGCATGAAACCTGCACTCCAAAACATCCTAAAGAACATCTTGGAAAAAAAACACAGAAAATTCCATACCCATGAGACCCAGGAGAGTGAATTCATTGGGGCATACAAGAAGCTAAATAGAAAAGGGGAAAAGCAAAGAAGAAAAGAACCGAGAACAGGGAAACATGGCAGCTCTGAATATGTTCATATCAGTCATAACCATTAATGTCAATGGCCTCAATGGGTCAATTAAAAGACACAGACTAGCAGATTGGATCAAGAAGCAAGATCCTACAATCTGCTGCATACAGGAAACACACCTAATTCAGAAGGAAACCCATAGACTGAAAATAAAAGGTTGGAAAACAATCCTCCATGCCACAGGAAACTGCAAAAAAGCAAGAGTGGCTATCTTGTTTGCAGATAAAATAGATTTCAAACCCAAACTGATTAAAAGAGATAAAGAAAGTCACTATATTCTTGTACAAGGAACTATCCAAGAGAAAGAAATAACAATCATAAATATTTGTGCACCAAACTCTAATGCACCCAACTATATAAAACAAACATTACTGGACATGAAAAGCCAGTAATCCATGAATATAATAGTAGTAGGGGATTTTAATACTCCATTGACACAAACTGACAGATCAACTGGACAAAGAATCCATAAGGAAATACTTGAGCTAAATCAAACTTTGGAGCAAATAGACTCATTAGATGCCTATAGAATTTTTCACCCTTCAAAGCGAGAATATACCTTCTTCTCAGCTGTTCATGGATCATTCTCCAAAATAGATCACATTCTAGTCCATAGAACAAGCTTAAGTAGATGCAAAGGACTTGAAGTTATCCCCTGCATATTATCAGACCATAGTGCCTTGAAACTGGAGCCAAATAGCAGAAGAAATTCCAAGATCCTCAGAAACACATGGAAATTGAACAACACTCTGTTAACCAAGCAATGGGCCACAAAAGAAATTAAACAGTTTCTACAACTAAACGACAACCCCAGCACAACATACAGGAATTTATGGGACACAGTGAAAGCAGTTCTGCGAGGGAAATTCATAGCACTGAATGCCTACACTCGGAAAGTAGAGCAAACTGAAATAAACAATCTAATGATGAACCTCAGACAATTAGGAAAAGAGCAGCAAAACAAACCCAAGGCACATACTAGAGAGGAAATTATAAGGATCAGAGCAGAAATTAATGCAGTGGAGACAAAGAGAACAATACAAAGAATCAATAAATCAAAGAGTTGGTTCTTTGAAAGAATAAATAAGATCGACAGACCCTTAGCCAACCTTATCAAACAAAGGAAGGAAAAGGCTTAAATCCATGCTATAAGGAGTGAAAATGGGGAAATCAGCACAGACCCAGAAGAAGTCCAAAGGATCACAAACACATATTTTGAAAATCTATACTCCAAGAAGTTGGAAAATCTAGAAGAAATGGATAGATTCCTAGACTCATATGAATTTCCAAAGCTGAATGAAGAGGATATAAAAATGTTAAACAACCCGATATCAATCCGGGAAATTGAAAATGTAATAAAAAACCTACCAACAAAGAAAGGCCCTGGTTCTGACAGCTTCACTGCTGAATTCTACAAAACTTTTACAGAAGAGTTAATACCAGCACTTCTCAATATCTTTAATGAAATTGAAAAGGAAGCAGTACTCCCAAAATCATTCCTTGAAGCAACTATCACCTTGATTCCAAAGGCAGGGAAAGACCCCACCAAAAAAGAAAACTACAGGCCAATCTCTCTAATGAACATTGATGCAAAAATCCTCAATAAGATACTTGCAAACAGAATATAGAGAGTTATCAAGAAAATTATACACCCTGATCAAGTCAGATTTATCCCAGGGATGCAAGGCTGGCTCAACATATGTAAATCAATCAATGTAATACACTATATTAACAGACTCAAGGACAAAAACCAAATGATTATTTCAATAGACGCAGAAAAAGCATTTGAAAAAATCCAACACCGATTCATGATCAAAACCCTACAGAGAATTGGAATCCATGGACTTTATCTCAATTTAATACAAGCTATTTATGAGAAACCAACAGCCAGCATCATACTCAATGGGAAAAAAATGAAACCTTTCACACTAAGATCAGGAATGAGACAAGGATGCCCATTGTCACCACTCTTGTTCAATATAGTACTAGAAACATTAGCCATAGTAATCAGGCAGGACAAAGATATAAAAGGAATAAAGATAGGAAAGGAAGAAGTTAAACTGGCATTACTTGCTGATGATATGATACTCTATCTAGAGGATCATAAAAACTCAACCAAAAGACTGCTAGACTTAATTACCAAATTTGGTAGTGTTACTGGATACAGGGTAAATGCTCAAAAATCAACAGCCTTTGTCTACACAAACAACAGACTCACTGAAAGAGAAATTGGGGAGGAAATCCCTTTCACAGTAGCACCCAGAAAAATGAAATATCTAGGAATCAGCCTAACAAAGGAAGTGGAAGACCTCTACTCTGAAAACTATAGGACTCTGAAAACTGAGATAGAAAAGGAAACCAGAAAGTGGAAAGATATCCCTTGTTACTGGATTGGGAGAACCAACATCGTCAAAATGGCTATACTCTCACAACTACTATATAGATTCAATGCAATTCTAGTTGAAATTCCAATGGTATACTTCACAGGGCTAGAGAAAATAATATAAAAATTTATCTGTAAACACAAGAAACCTAGAATAGCAAAAGCAATTCTAAACCACCACAACATGGCAGGGGGTATTACAATCCCCAGTTTAAAACTCTACTATAAAGCCACTGTGATAAAAACTGCATGGTACTGGCAAAGTAACAGACCAGAGGACCAGTGGAATAGATTAGAAGACCCAGAAACAACTCCGGATACACTTTGCCACCTTATCTTTGACAAAGGAGCCAAACATCCCCAATGGAAGAACGACAGCCTCTTTAACAAATGTTGCTGGAAAAACTGGGCTTTAGCCTGCCAAAAGCTAAAGCTGGGACCTATCTCTTTCACCATGCACAAAACTAAACTCACAGTGGATATGAGACTTAAACATTAAAAAAGAAACAATAAGCCTGCTGGAAAACAGGCTAGGTAAAACTGTTGGAGACATTGGCTTAGGCAGAGACTTTATGAATAAAACCTCTCTAGCACTAGAACTAGCAAAAAGAATTAACAAATGGGATCTCATTCTACTGAAAAGCTTCTGCACAGCCAAAGAAGTCGCTGGCACTGCTAGAAGACAACCAACAACATGGGAAAAAATCTTTACTAGCTGTTTATCAGACAAAGGGCTATTATCTACAATATATAAAGAACTCAAACAGACCAGCCTCCCCAAGTTTAAAGACTCAATTCAAAAATGGGCATCTGAAATGAACAGACACTTCTCAGAGGCAGAAGTGAAAGCAGCCAAGAAACATGAAGAAATGTTCAACATCACTGGTCATTCAAGAGATGCAAATGAAAACAACACTGAGATTTCATCTCACTCCACAAAGAATGGCCATGATCACAAAATCAACCAACAATAAATGCTGGCATGGCTGTGGGGAGAAAGGAACCTTTCTCCACTGTTGGTGGGATTGCAGACTTGTGCAACCATTGTGGAGATCCATGTGGAGATTTCTCAGAAAACTAGGACTAGGGGTCCCATTTGACCCTGCTATCCCCCTGCTAGGAATACATCCAAAAGAATTTTAAAAATCACATTGGAAAGACAGATGTACACCCTTGTTCATAGCAGCTCAGTTTGTGATAGCTCAATCTTGGAAACAACCCAAATGTCCATCAACTGGAGAGTGGATAAAGAAGATGTGGTTATTTATAAAATGGAGTATTACTCTGCCATAAAGAATTACAAGATCGATCCATTTAGGTGCAAACGGAGACACCTGGAGGATATACTAATAAGTGAAATCAATAGATTACAGATAGACAAATTCCAGATCTTCTCTTTGGCATGAACACCTGTAGATGCAAATGAGCTCTAGAAAGTATGACAGTTTTTATAGAGTAGGAGATTTCCATAGGAAACTTGGTGTGGGAATGTGATGAGGGGAAGGAATAAATGATTCTGAAAGAAAATAAAAGAGCATATATAAAGGGGGTGAGAAGGTGTGGGTGGGTAGGGATATGGGTAAAAATGAGAATTAACTTGTGTCATATACTGGTACAAATTCCCCAATGTTATACGTGATTTTGAGATGTATATAAATTGTACCAATAAAGAATTCAATTTAAAAAAAAAGAATGGGCCATTTTGTCTCAGAACGCAGGACTCAAGAATATCTAACTAATTTGTAGGTCTAAATCTTCATAGGGTTTATCTTTCTACTTCTACAGTACTACATGTGTCTTACACATCTCACTTATCAGGTTCAACTTACATGATGTGAGTGGAAAATGTGGTCTTCTACAAACCATCCAGATGGCCTAGATCCTTTCAAATGATATAGGGACATAGAGAAAGAGAATTAACATATCTCTGGGGCAAGACCATGAGTGTATACTGCTATTTATCCCTAATGAATGCAAATTGCTTCTGTCTTCCTATTTGAGGGGTTCTGAAAAGAATGCATGTGCCAGATCAATAGTGTCATGCCACTTAACAGAGTATCTAATAAAGACTCTGCTTCCAGCACAGCAGCTGTAAGTGGTTTACTTACTGTTGGTTAAGTTTGCAGTAGTACATTCTTATTTTCCAGGTTCAGTCTAGATTTCACAGTTCTATCTCTGAATCCCTGAAATCATTGACAGGGGCATGAACCTATCATTTTCCCAAAGATGATCTATGTTTTACTATCTTCACTGGAGGTTGGGAGAGTGGTTATCCAGGGGTTTCCACGTGGCCTTTCTTATTAAATGGTTCTAAGTTTATAGGTTAATAAAGCCATAAGAATTTTGCCAATATAGTGTGTCCCTTTCCATCACATATATATGTGATGGTAATATATATGGCATCAGATATAATGAGTGAAATGGTTATAGTGAGAGGACCCTGAGTCAAGCTCCATCAGATGCCCTCCATTATAAGATGCCCTTACATGTTTTGGGTCTCTGGGTTGAACTTTGTTCTCTTGTTCCCTGCATGGTGTTGTCTGAGTACAACAGTCAATGATCTCTGAGGGAAGAACTGAAGGAGTCAATTCATTTTCTGTTGTTGTCACAGAGTACCTTAGATCTATTTTTTTTAAGGAGCTTATTTTAGCTCGCAGTTCTGAAAGTCCAAAATCATGGTACCATCATTTCCCCAGTTTCTGTAAGAGCCAGTGGGAGTTCACTCGTGGGGGAAAGTGGAAGAACAAGCAGACACATACAGAGAGAGAACTGTGGGGGCACCTTAGTTTTATAACCACTCACTTTCACAGTACAATACTCTCAGGAGAGTTACATTAATCCCTTCTTGGGTGGAAGTCTTAGTACCTAATGACTTCTTCAAGGCCCCATTACCTCTCCACACCATTGCATTAAATAATTTGGCCTCGGTATGAGTTTTTGTGGGCTCAAACCATATTGAAAGCATAACACATATTTTCCATGATGTCATACAGTCTTTGTTCATGGAGATTTGGGCTGTTCTTTAGGCAGCCACAATTGAGCTCTTAAAAAATCCTGTTCCAAGTTAGGAGTATATTTTGAGAAGAGTCACCATTAACTTAATTTTCTCACTTGAGATCTCTACATAGCCTTTAGGCAAAGGGCAAAAGTACTGTTCTTTAACAGGAGAAATGGACTTCTACAGGCCCAGAAAATTCAAATCTCTCCAGGGCATCTGCCAGAATGATTCTGGTGTAGAAGACTTGTCAAGCCAGAGAATTCCACCTTTTCCAAAGTTCTTCTACTCTTAATATTGATCCTGACCTTATCCTTCAAAACACTAGTCTTCCAAATACAAGGCACAAGAGTCTCTTTCAAGGATAGCAAAAGGTGCTCTGGTTTTCACATTTTTTTTGAATTATTGATGATCATTATAAATCTCTCATTTTTCTTTTCAAAACCCCAGTGATGCTCAACTCCAGCTGCCCAGTTTTACAAACCTTGTAATTACCATTGTACAGGTACTATTCAACAGTCCGAAACTGTATAAGTGGAAATATATCCTTTTACCCATCGCTCATCCCACAGGACTACAGTTGGGAATCTTAATAACCAACTTCAACGCACCAGGGTCTCTCCATTCTCTACCTACCACCATTTGGGCAGTAGGTTCTAAGTGTCCCAACTCCAGAATTTCAACTCCAGAATACTCCTTTGAACTATTTCTGATACTAAGTGTTTTAATTCAGATTTCCTACGAGCAGGCCAGAGACAGAGATTCATGTACCCTTAATATACAGGGAAAGTGCTCTAAACACGTGCGAGTGAAGGAAAAAGAGAAGACAGCAGAAGGAGCTAAAAAATAATGTGCTTTCAGATAATGTCTAATATCGGGATAGTCTGTGAAAGTCCTGGGTTGTTACCTTTATTATAGTTGTCCATCCTTGAGATGAATTTACAATTGTATAAGTTATTTGTAGAAGCTATTAGTATATGAGAAAGAAATCTTTTCCTTTGCATAAAAATGCAAAAATAAATATTAATTTCTAAAATGCTTCGTGTTCCTGTACACAGATGATAGAATGGAAGCAGATGGTAAATGAAGACCAGCACAATGGTACCAAATTAATCCTGTTTTTAAAGAAATCACAAAGCCCAGTATGGTATGAGTGATATCAAGCCATGAATTCTAATTGCATAACATGCTAACTGTCTCACCTTAGAGAGATTACTTCTCTTTTTGCATCAAGTGAAAAGCTATGGATGAGAAAAATACTTATTTCAAAGAATTACTGAACAATTTTATAAAATAGCACATGTGAAGGTTTTTCCAGTAATATTTTAGCGACATTTGGTTGTTTTCATCACTGCTATCATCATCACTATTTTTCAGGTCAATTGGGAAGGGAAAGGTGTTTTCTTTAAGAAGGAAAAAAAGTCATAGAAATTAACCCTTTCTTTATAATCCTTCACAAATGCAGAAATGTTTCTAAAAAAAGGTAGACAAAGGACATAGCTTTATTGAATATGAATCATGCAATCCAGTGGATGAACTCAATTTGACTGACTCATTTCCATGAAAACCAAGTATCGAATACTCCCAAATGTTTCTATAACTAAATCTCCACAATCTTGTAAGATATGAGTGTCTGAGTCCTGACTGAATTCTGACTGACTTTATATTTGCCTAAGGCTCAGGCCAAGATAACCACATTTGCATTCTCTGAGACAAGCTACTAGGCAGCTAAGGAAAGGGGGAAATTGACATCCACTTATTGGCCAAGTCCAAAGCTAGGAAAAGGAATATGAATGTAGTACAGCAGGAAGATCACTGGGCAGGAATGCAGTGGAGATGGGATCCAGGTTTCAACTAACTACGCTGAGGTCTTCTCATCCATGGAATATGCTGGAAGGAGAAGAGGAGAATTCAAAGTACCTAGGAATTAATCCAAACTCAACTCCTTCACAGCTACATAACTCTAGAAAAGTATTTAGTTTTCTTGTACTATGGAGATTTCATTTTGAAAATAAAGATAAAAGAATTTTCAACTTTGAGTGTACATTAGAGTCAACAAAGTCTTTTTTTTGTTTGTTTGTTTGTTTTTTTGCGGTACTGGGGATCAAACTTGGGCCCATGTGCATCCGAGGTTGGCATGGTATCACTTGAGCTAAATCCCCAGCCTCTCTTTTTCTTTCTTCCCCCCCCCCCAGAATTGCTGGCCCTGCTGTAGACCAATTAAATTAGAATCTCTGCTGTAAATTCTGGGCGTCTATCTTTTTAAACTCTCCTCAGGTGATTCAGATGCATGAGGAAGGTGGAGAACCACAGGTGAGATAGAAGTTCCAAGGCTGCTTTCATTTCTGGAAATCTTATGTTATTCTCTTTTAAAAATCACAATGTAGCCGGGCGTGGTGGCTCATGCCTGTAATCCCAGCATTCGGGAGGCAGAGACAGGAGGATTGCTGAGTTCGAAGCTTGCCTGGGCTACATAGTGAGCTCAGGGCCAGCCTGAGCTGCAAAGCGAGACCCTGTCTCAAAAAAAAAAAAAAATCACAATGTAAAGAATAGAACTTCAGAACACTACTCTGAGTCATGGTTTATATGAAAGCCCCAGGTGGATTCTGTCTTGCTGATATTCTAATCACTGAAATCGCCCATGTGTCATGCTCTGCCTCCAGGTTGCTCAGTCTGAACTGACTTACTTGGTTTCCCTCTGGACAAAAAGTTCTTGTGAAGGGCCAGCAGCCAGGTCAAAAGTTTTAGGAAGAAAAAATATAAGCAGAACAGAAAGCTAAAAATAGTCCAACTGAGTTAAGATTTAACACTTTGCCTTTTTAGGCAGCAGGTTGAAATCCATCAGTGGCTGGGAAAACTAACCATCTTTCTTTAATATTTCAGTACCTGAAACCACTTAGCAGTGAGGGCAAAGCTGCTTGTTATGAAATGTGTTTAGTCATGGAAGGCAAGGCCAAATTTCCACTGTTAGAAGCACTGGAGCCACCCACCAACCATTAACTGGGACACAAGCCAAAACCATTGAGTTCAGAAGGCTTGTGAAGCTTCAGTAGCAAACTTCCCTTTTCTTCTCCTTCCCCATTCTATTTTCATTAAAAGGGTTTCCCAGTTCTTATAGATGGTTTCCTAATGATGTGTGACTCTCACCTTTAGGGCTGATGGCTGCTGGATTTTTGAGAAGCCAAGGGCTAGTCCTTCTCCTGTGTGTGTAGGACCTTGTTCACTTCATGTTCAGCCTGCTTTTCTTAACGTTGGCACTTACTTGCTACTTCCCAAACTTCCTCCAACACCTAACACCTTGACTTTATGTACTTAGATCTATAAGCAGAACTGAATTACTTAGCTTTTCAACCCTCTCAGGTTGCCTACTTTAAGATAGAAATATGAAGATTCTAGAACTTGCTAATGTTTTATATACTGCTTCATCCTGTTTTCTCAGTGCATAATCAAACAAATAAATAAATGTTGTCTTTGTTCTTGGTTCCTGGCACAAATTTCTAAAACTCCTAGAATTTCCTACATGACAGGAGTATCTTTTGTTATAGCTAAAAGACCCTTTTGGACCACAATTGGTTTATGCTAATAAGGCAACTCTAGAAAGGGTGTCTTTGGGGAGTCTAATAGCTCCAAGATCAAGACTGGTCACCAGAAAAACCCACTAACCGCAATAATTAAAGAGTTAAGAACAGCTCCTCTCTCTCCCTGGGGGTGGGGGATGATTGGTTTAGGATTGAGCTCAGGCATCAATGGGCAATAATTTGATCAATTATACCTATGTAATTAAACCTTGGTAAACTAAGCTCAAAGTGTGAGGTTTAGGGAGCTTCCCGGTTGGAGCAGCTGCCTCTTTTATCCATAGGGATTTGTCCCAAGATCTCTAGCAGATGCCTAAAACTGCAGATATTATTGAACCCTATATATACCATTGTTTCTACGCATGCATGCCTGCATATGATGAAGTTTAGTTTATCAAGTAGGCACAGAGAGTACCAATAAGTAATAATGAAATAGAACATTTTAACAAATGTAATTACAGTTATCCAATATAATTATAGCTATGCTCTCTCAGAGTATCTTACATCATAATCAACCTTCTTTTGGGGATCGCATGAGCTGATATGTAAGCACAATTTGGCCTATCTGGATTGCTAGCATCCTTGCTAATTTTCTGCCTTGGGGACAATACTAGATAAAATAAGAGTAGCTTAAACACAAGCATTGTGACATTATGAAAATGTATCTGATAGCTACACTGGCTACTAAGTGATGAAGAGGCAGAGGAAAGATAGTGGATACTTATGACAAAGAGATGATAGCAGAGAGATGATCCCAGGATGAATAAAATAGAATTCTGGACTGTTCAAAATCTCACTATTTAGAATAACAAAGAAAACTTATGTATTATTAATTTCTGGAATTTTCTACTATGTATATATATATATTTTTTTTTATTCGTTTCTTTTTTTGAGATAGGATCTTGCTTTGTAATTCAGGCTGGCCCTCAGCTCACTATGTAGCCCAGGCAAGCCTCAAACACAGCAATCCTCCTGCCTCTGCCTCCCAAGTGCTGGGATTACAGGCGTGAGCCACCATGCCCGGCTTTTTTAATTCTTTTTTGAGACAGGGTCTCGCTTTGTAGTACAGGCTGGTCCTGAGCTCACTGTGTAACCCAGGCAAACCTCAAACTCAGCAATCCTCCTGCCTCCGCCTCCCAAGTGCTGACATTACAGGCATGAACCACCTTGCTGGCATTGTGATATGTGGTACAGATTGCTGGTGGGTGTGAAGCACCATGCCCAGGATTGTTGTATGTGGTTACTGGAGATAGAATTCAGGACCTTCCCCTTGCTAGACAGGTGCTAGAACCACTGAGCTAAATCTCTGATCCTTCTGCTTAATATTATGAAACTAAGATTAAAATTTTGGACCCATGTAACTGGAAGTAGAAATTAAAAGTGTAGATAAAGTGGAAAGACTATGAATACATCAAAGTGCTCAGGGGAAGGAGTGCAAAGACAGCAGGGAGCTCTGCTCCACCTCTGTCCCCATAGCTTTTGTGCATCTCTTCCATCTGGCTGCTTCCACAGATGTCTGGGACAAAAGAGTAAGTACCTCAGGACCCCATCTGTGAGTGAAGTCTGGAGTTGGTACAGTGTTGTGGGGCTAAGCCCTTATCCTGTGGAATCTGCACTAAGTATTACGAAAATTGACTCAAGCAGTAGAATATCCAGTTAGTGTCAGAGAATCAAGAAATTGATGTGGAAAGATACATTTGAATTGTTGAAAAAAGCACTGGAAAAGTAATCATCCTCACTCATTGTGTGTGTGTGTGTGTGTGTGTGTGTGTGTTGCCCATGTGCACTTAAGAAGTATGAGGGCTGAGGCCGTTTCCCCTTTACTGCCTTTGGAGTCTGCATTACTGATATGGAGAAACAGGATTACCAGACAGCAGCATACACTGTTTGGGTTATCTAAAAAGAAGCACTGTTGAAGTGTGCTGCCCCAGAATAACTACTTTGTGGGAAACCAACGTGAGAACCAAGTCACTGCCACTGTGCCCACAATCTTGGCTTTGAGACCAAAAAAAAAAAAAATTATGCCTTGGAACAATGTCTGGCATGTTGAGGCTGAGTTTAACTGACCTTGGTTATGCCTTAAGGGCTCGGTTGCTGCTTTGATGCTGTGACTCATTCATTGATCTTAGTTGGTTCCACTACTTATATTCCAGTGTCAAAATCTCACAGAGCATAACCACCAGTTGTTTCCAGCCTTTGTCTAT
>PVIC010051568.1:0-12421 GCA_004025085.1 Thryonomys swinderianus
GCAGGCCGCACAGCCCCGCCACCCCCCAGCGGCAGGGCGTCTCCCTGCGGCCTCCAGGGCCCGTGAGCAGAGGCCTTGGGGCGCGGGCCGGGGGTGCTCCTGGTGCCTGGCGCCCCAGCTGAGCCCGGCCCTCCCCAGGGTGCGCACGTTCCCCCGGGACCCGTCCCTGGGCCGTGACACGGTGCGGGCGCTCATGTACTACGCGCTCAAGGTGTGGAGTGACATCGCACCGCTCGACTTCCACGAGGTGGCGGGCAGCATGGCTGACATCCAGATCGACTTCTCCCGGGCGGACCACAATGACCGCTACCCCTTTGACGGCCCTGGGGGCACTGTGGCCCACGCCTTCTTCCCTGGCGACCACCGCGCTGCAGGGGACACGCACTTCGATGATGACGAGGCCTGGACCTTCCGCTCCTCGGGTGAGCGTGGGGGGACGCGGAGCTGGGCGGCCAGGAAGTGGTCAGGGCTGAGACCTGAGTCAGCCTTCACCGGGCATGGCCGGCCGGGGTGGGCAGGGCCCCCACAGGCCTCGTGGTGCTGAGAGCGCAGCCCCACCATTTGGAGCTGGGCAGGACGCCCGGGGCCCGGGGCCGGAGGACCCATTGGACACGAGCTCATTTGCTCGCATCATAAGGCCTGCGAGGTGCAAAGCGCCATCTGGTGGTCTCGCACGGAAAAAGCAGCCGGGCCTGATGACACATACCTGTGATGTCAGCACTTCAGGAGGCTGATGCAGGAGGGTCACAAACTTGAAGCCAGTGTGGGCAACTTTGCAACTTAAGACTAAATTCTAAAAAGGTCAGGGATGTAGCTCAGTACAAAGACCCTGGCTTCAGTCCTAGTACCAAACCAAATAAAAAGACCTGAAAAGGTACTCCCCGCTGTGCAGCTGCAGGCGCCAGGGACCCACCCGGCCCTGCGCCCACCAACAAGGGCACAGCCCCACGGCTCACATGTCCCTGTCCCCAGACGCGCACGGGATGGACCTGTTCGCGGTGGCTGTGCACGAGTTCGGCCACGCCATTGGTCTCGGTCACGTGGCTACTGCCAGCTCCATCATGCAGCCCTACTACCAGGGCCCCGTGGGCGACCCACTGCGCTACGGGCTTCCGTACGAGGACCGGGTGCGTGTGTGGCAGCTGTACGGTGAGTGGCCCCGGCCCCCGCGGTGCCGGGCAGAGGACGGGCCAGGCCCGCCGGGGGGGACACAGGCCGCGGCCGGAAGCCCTGTGGCCTGGCCTGTGGGAGCGCCGGGTGCTGCCCCACACACAGGGCAAGAGTGCAGGGACCGGGAGACCATAATCCCAGCACTTGGGAAGCTGAGGCAGGAGGATCACCAAGGCCAGACGGGACTACTTAGCAAGATCCTGTCCCAAAATCAACCAGGGCTCTCCCTGCTGGACACCCAAGACTGACGGGCACAGCCCCACCTGCCTGTCCCTGGGCGTGGCAGGGGCCCACCCCAGGGCCCCCTGCGCCGGGCTGCACGGCTCCTCCGCTTCTTCCAGCAGCCCCTGTGCTTACGTCTCAGCACGCACCATGTCCAGCCCTGCGGCCAGCACAGCCCCGGCTGCAAACACTTCCTGTCCCGGCAGAACCCAGCTCGCCGGGCCATCCCAGCACCCGCCACGCCCTGCGCAGCCTGAGCCCCGTGTGCCATGCCTGGCACTGCATCCCAGACCCCTCCATGTTCGAAGCTGCTGGCTGTTGCCCCACTGCATGCCTACGTGCAGACTCTGCCTGTGCCACCGGGGCAGCAAGTGTTGTGCCCATCTATGCCCCTTCTCGGTGCCCGGACCAGCCCCAGGGCTCTGGCCAGAGCGCACGGTGCCCACAGGCCCAGGACACACTGGACCAGTATCACTGCAGTGTCTCCCACCCCAGGTGTGCGGGAGTCTGTGTCCCCCACGGCGCAGCTGGGTACCCCTGAGCCTGAGGAGCCGCCCCCACTGCCGGAGCCCCCCAGCAATCGCTCCAGCACCCCGTAAGCTGCAGCCCTTGCCCGTGTCCCAGCATGGCCATCCCTCCCCAGGGAGGTCTCTGCCAGTGCATCGGCTTTCCCAGACCCAGTGGGGCCGTGCCACCCCCGCCCCGGCCCCTGCCAGCAGGTGCTCTGTGCCTCTGGCCTTCCCTTCTGAATCGTGTGCAGAGCTGGGGCGCGGGGCTTCCACATGGGGCGGCGCCTCCCTTTGATCTGGGCCCTGGCGGCTAGGTTCCCGAGCGGCACAGCCAGCAGCCGGGGGGCAGAGCCTGGTGCAGCCCCACGGCCCCCTCCAGGGCCCCCGCCCCGGGCCCCAGGCGGAACCGGCCCTCCCACTCACCCGTGCCCCCAGGCCCCCGAAGGACGTGCCCCACAGGTGCAGCGCCCACTTCGATGCGGTGGCCCAGATCCGGGGCGAGGCCTTCTTCTTCAAAGGTCAGCGGGGGCCGCGAGGCGGGGGTGCCCGGCCGCCGGCCCGCCACCCAGCCCCTCCGTCCTGCAGGCAGGTACTTCTGGCGGCTGACGCGGGACCGGCACCTGGTGTCGCTGCAGCCGGCGCAGATGCACCGCTTCTGGCGGGGGCTGCCGAGGCACCTGGACGGCGTGGACGCCGTGTACGAGCGCACCAGCGACCACAAGATCGTCTTCTTCCGAGGTGGGCGGCGCTGCCCTGCCCAGCCCCCACACGCTGGGCGCCTCCGGGGTGCTGGGGCGGGGCACAGAGCGCCTTGTAAGGCGCGGTCTGAGCAGAGCCAGGCCTGGCCTGCGGCACAGGGTCCCGGCCGGGGCAGCCCCAAAGCTGGCTCCGAGCCCCGCTGTGCTCCGCTCGGGTTGAGGCCGGAAGTGCAGAGGCGGCGCGGGCAGCGGGAGGAAGTCCGGGCCCCGCTCCCCTCGGCCGGCCAGGGTTCCCGCTGTGCTCTGTCCCCTGCCGTCCTCAGCCTGACCCGAGTGAGGGTCCTGCAGAGCCAGGAAGGCGGTGGGGCCCCTCCCTGTGCCCTCCGGCTCCCTTGTCCGTCCGCATTGGCACAGGACCTACCTCCCTCACAGGGTTTGCATGTGGCACCCGCCCTGGCGCCCCTGGTGACCGCTGCCCCGCCCCCTGAGGGAGGCTGCCAGGGCCGCAGCAGAGCCCTGCCCCATGGACTTCATGCACTTCCAGCGCCGCACAGGCCTCGGGTCCGTGGCAGAAGGACCATCACGGCTCTGACCAGGGTGCTCACACGCCACAGGCTGTGTCTCTGGGTTTTCCTCTCTGGCCGCTGTGCCGCTATGTCTCTTGCCTTCCATCTTGCTGTCTGGGGACGGCCTGCCGTCCCTGCATGGAACCTCTCTCCTGGGTCTGGCGAGCGCCCCCGTGATCCCAGAACTCGGGAAGCTAAGACAGGAGACACTCGGAGTTCAAGGCCGGCCTGGCTACATACTGAGACCCTGCCTCAAAAAAACAAAAATGAGCCTCCTCATCCAAACTATTTTGGACCAGGCTGGGGATTCAGTCTGCCTTGCAAGCACAAGTGCCCGAGTTCCGTCCCCAGCACCACACACCACAGTGCCGGGCCTGGCGGCTCACGCCTGTCATCCCAGCACTCTGGAGGCAGAGGCAGGAGGATTGCTGTGAGTTCAAGGCTAGCCTGAGTACATAGTGAGCTCAGGGCCAGCCTGCACTATAAAGCCTGTTTTAAAAAAAACTCGCCGGGCGTGGTGGCTCACGCCTTTACGTAATCCCTGCACTCGGGAGGCAGAGACAGGAGGATTGCTGAGTTCAAGGCTTGCCTGGGCACCATAGTGAGCTCAGGGCCAGCCTGAACTACAAAGCGAGACCCTGTCTCAAAAAAAAAAAAAAAAAAAAAAAACAAACCTCAGAGCAGGATGCAGTGTGCAGTGGCGTGTGCTTTTGAGCTGTGTAGACTGCAGGCAGCGGGCTCTGCCCAGGAGATTCCCACCCTCTGCCGCCGTGTCCCTGGGTCTCACTTCCGCCCTCCGGGCCGGGAACGCTCTGCTGTGGCTGCCGCGGCGCGTGGCAGGAGCGCGGTACACTGTGCGGCGGTAACACGGGCCAGCAGCCCGCTGGCGGCCCGAGCTCTGACCTCCCTCACCGCCTCTTTCCCTCTCTGGCGCTGTGGCCCCAGGGGACAGATACTGGGTGTTCAAGGACAATAACGTGGAGGAAGGGTACCCACGGCCCATCTCCGACTTCAGCCTGCCACCTGGCGGCGTGGACGCGGCCTTCGCCTGGGCGCACAACGACCGGACCTACTTCTTCAAGGACCAGCTGTACTGGCGCTACGATGACCACACGCACCGCATGGACCCTGGGTTCCCTGCCCAGGGGCCCCTGTGGAGGGGGGTCCCCAGCAGGCTGGACGACGCCATGCGCTGGTCCGACGGTGAGCGCCGCAGTGGGGTGCGCTCTGCAGCCTGGGCTTCCCGTGAGCCCCAGGTGCTCCCGGGGCCCCGGCCTTGTGACTCCGGGAATGATCCCCACAGAGCCACTCAGCCCTCCACACAAACGCCCCCACAGGCCTGCCCCAGCAGTCCAGAAAGGGTCCCCGTGGGCAGGGCCACCACACTGGGCACGGGCATCCTGGAAGGCCGAGGTGGCCCAGCCTGGCCGCCCAGGCTCTGGGCAGCCTGACCTCCGTGACCGGCTCACACGGCCCACGCGGCTTGGGGTCCCACCCCGCGCTCAGCAGGACCCTCCCGCCTGCAGGGGCCTCCTATTTCTTCCGCGGCCAGGAGTACTGGAAGGTGCTGGACGGTGAGCTGGAGGTGGCACCCGGATACCCACAGTCCACAGCGCGGGACTGGCTGGTGTGTGGAGAGCCGCAGATGGGCGCTGGCACCGACGGGGCACAGGTGGGGCCGCAGGGCCGCAGCGGGTCCCAGGACGGGCTGGCCGTGTGTTCCTGCTCGGCTGCCACCCGCACGCTGCCCCTGCTCCTGCCGCCGCTGCTGCCCAGTGCCCTGCGTGCCCTGGCCAGGGCCCTGTGAGGTGTGCGAGGTCAGAGCCAGCGGCCACACGCAAGGCCCAGGAGGGGCCTGCAGAGCCCAGAGACCACCTGGCCTCTGCCCCACGCGCGGCCCTTGGTCTGAGGTGACACCGAGGGGACAGGAGGAGCACAGCGCACGGTCACACGCTGCACCAGGGTCCGTGTCCTGCAGTGGCCATGGACACGGTCCGGCGAGCTCAGCCAAGCTGCTCCCGGGGAACCTGCAGCGGCCCCGGGGCCTTGACTCACGGCTGTCCCCGCCCAGCCGCAGCAGGAGCAGGGCTGGGGAGGACGCGGAGGGCCTGGCAGGTGGGACAGGCAGGGACCGGGGGTGTGGGACGCCAGGCTGTCCGGGTAGCGAAGGCCAAAGGGGAGACGGCCGTGGCGCAGCGACAGGGAGAGGCGGGGCCGGGCTGGCAGGGTGGCTCTACGTGCGGCACCCACTGCATCTACACGCACTAGATTCTCACCTCGTTCGTGGTGCATAGGGTGCCACCCCTCCACACCAGCCATGGCCCCACCTGGCACCCTGCACACAAGCATGTTCCAGCCCCACCTCCAAGCTGCAGGACAGGCGGCCGGTGCGGACACGGCCAGCAGTGGCTCCTGCGTGGGCAGATGCTGAGGGTTTAAAGCCTAAACCTAATAAAGTTTTCTACGTCGGCCAGCAGTGGGACCCGACCTCGTCCCTGCGGCGACCCCGTGCCCGGCTGTCAGGAGCAGCAGGCGCTGTCCCCGCCGCGTGGCACGCGTGCAGGCACTCCTCCACACCGTCTTCGGGCCCTGCCACGCCAACGCTGGGTTCCTGCCGCCCGCTGCACCCTCCCCCGCCAGGGCCACAGGAGCTGCGTGACAGCCAGTCTGGGGGGCCCTCAGCCACCCAGCCTGCCGTGCCCCCTTGTTGGGACCCAGCACTGGGGAGGTTCGTGTGGGGGCTGCGCTCCCTGGTCACGGCCTGGTGCCGCCCCTGCGTCAGGCAGGGCTCACACCCGGGGGCAGGCCGGGCCCCGCTGCGTGCTCGGCGACCCGAGAGGACTTCGGTCTTCCTCTCTGGGTGGAGGGGGCCTGGGGCGTCTGCAACCCGTCATCCCCATGAGCAGACCATGTGTGCCTGTAATCCCAGCACCAGGAGGCCGAGGCAGGAGGATCAAACTGTTTTGTGCCACCCAGGGCTACGTGGTGAGTTCAAGGCCAGGCTGGACTAACAGTGAGACCCTGTCTTAGAAGATAAACAGGCCGAGACAGATCAACCCCCACACGCTGTACCCCGGAGCAGCCCTGAGGACCCTGAGTGCAGTAGGGCCTCTGCCCAGCAGCCAGGCCGCCCACCTGGAGGGGCAGCTGACATCCATGAGGACTGAGGCCCCAGGGCAAGGCCCTGCAGGGAGCACATGGCCGTCCAGGTGCCCTGGAGGGCACCGTGGGTTGAGGCCAGCTCAGCTGGACAGCCCGACAGGACCCGGCCTGCCCCACCTGGACTCTGCCCACCCTGACTGGGCCCTGACCTTGAGGCAGGTGGCATAAGGCTGGGATTTGGCCTGCAAACCTCACGTCCTGAGGCTGCCTCAGAGCACCCCACGCAGAGGTGCCAGAGTCCTTCTGACTCAAGCCTTGGCACAGAAGAGTTTCTGAGAAGAAAGGTCTGGTGCTCTAGGAGGCTGAGGCAGAAGGATCACAAGTTTGCACCCAGCCTGGGCAAGTTAGGAAGACCCTGTCTCAGAATAAAAAATTATAGGGCCAGGGATTTACCTCAGTGGTTCTGGATCTGCCTCACAAGTACAAGGTCCGAGTTCAGTCCCTGGTACCACACTCCACAATGCTGGGTGTGGTGAGTCACACCTGTCATCCCAGCACTCGGGAGGCAGAGGCAGGAGGATTGCTGAGTTCGAGGCTTGCCTGGGCTCCATAGTGAGTTCAGGACAAGCATGAACTACAAAGCGAGACCCTCTCTCACGAGAAAGAAAAAAAAAAAAGCTGAGGATGTAACTCAATGTGAAGGCCTGAGTTCAGTCCCTAGTACCAGAAAACATTTCTGAGAGGACAGAATACCCCTGCTCACCCTCTGTGTGCACTTAGATCTTTCACGGTTTTGCTGCGGTGAAATACAGGTCCCACTTGCGATCCGTGACCTTAGACTGCCTGTTACCTTGTGTCACTCTCAGCTCTGGTTCCAAAGTGCTCAGCAACCCGGGAAGAAACTCCCCACGTACCGCTTCCTTCCTGTCCCCGTCATGCACCTTTCTGCCATCTGTCCCACTGGGGTCAGTGCTGTGGAGAACGCAGCAGTACCTGTCCTGCATCTGCAGCCCACTAGGACCAGCACTGTCCTTCTGTTTCCACACTGCAGTCTGAGCACTCTTCGGGGCTGTGTTATATTCCACTATGTGCTTTTTGTCTGTCCCTTGGTGAGTACCTGGGCTGTTTCCCACTTTGAGTCTTGAAAAAAAATCTTTTTTTTCCTTTTTTTTAGACAGAGTCTGGCTATGTAATTCAGGCTGGCCTTAGACTCACTGTGGGGCCCAGGCTGCCTTGGAGTTTATGGTGATCCTCCTGCCTTAACCTCCCCAGCGCTGGATGACAGACGCGGCCACCACTCTTTTGGTCTTTGAGGCAGAGTCTTCTAGGTAGCCCAGGCAGGCCTTGAATTTACAGTGATCCTTCTGCCTCAGCCCCCCACGTGACGGGATGGATTACCGGAAGCCACTGCAGGCTGGCCAGGCCCTGGTGAGGACGCAGGCGGTGCCCGGACAAGCGGCCTGGATGGCAGGGAGGTGGGGCTGGAGGGCTGCAGCTTGCAGGTCCGCTCTGCTCGGACGTCAGCATGCAGGCAAAAGCGGAAGCCACGATAAACATGGTGCAGAGTTTGTCAGCCGTGGCTTCCAGCGGCCGCAGTGCCTGTGAGAGGCAGACCCCAGAGAGGCTGGTGCCACCCTCGACACCTGGCGTGGGTTCCGGGCGAGGTCCCCACCAACACGGCTCGCGCGATGGCACTGTGAGAAACTGGAAAAGCGGCTCGACGGCGCCCCCTGTAGACAGCACACCGCACTGCAGGCCGGGCCTCGGGCGGCACCGCTGTGGCTCAGGACAGTGGTCGCCCCAGGTGCACGGGACAGCTGGCAGGCCCACGCGGGCAAAGGTGCACAGACACGCCCTGAACCCTAGCGAGCTCCGTGGCTACAGTTTGCAAAGGGCAACGCGCTGAGCAGGGCGAGGTAGCACACGGGCCGTCCCCGCACGCAGGAGGCTGAGGCAGAATGATCACCACAATTCAAGGCCAGCCTGGGCTGCACAGTGAGGCCAAGGTCAGCTGAACTACACAGGGAGACCCCATCTAAATAAAAAGGGCCGGGGCGTAGCTCAGTGCCAGTACAAAGGCCCTGCTGGGGTCACCAGCACCACAAGAGGCCACAAAGCCAACCGGGCTCGCGCCCTCTCGCTCCGCCGAGCCGGGCGCCGCCCAGCGGGGGCCTGACCTCTGCGGAGCACCGAGCATCCGAGCATCCGCGCAGGCGCTGTGAAGAGACGGCCGGCAGGCCCGGGGAGCCAGCAGGGGGCAGCCGAGGGCGGGGGAAGCAGCTGCCACAGTCGGCTCCGTGTGAGGCAGAGGGCTGTGCCGCACGGGCCTGCGCTGAGGGCAAACCCGCCTGCCCTGCACAGCGGGCAGCAGCAAGTCACACATAGGCACTGCATGCTGCCTGCTGTCACTCGCTCACCAATTTATTTACTCAGGTTTTCTGTTTCTTTTTGTTTTATGAGACAGGGTCTCGCTTTGTAGTTGAGGCTGGCCCTGAGCTCACTGTGCAGCCCAGGCAAGCCTTGAACTCAGCAGTCCTCCTGTCTCTGCCTCCCGAGTGCTGGGATGACAGGCGTGAGCCACCACGCCTGGCACTGTGGTGTGTGGTTACTGGGATTGAATTTGGGACCTTGCAGTTGCTAGGCAGACGCTGGAACTACTGAGCCAAATCCCCAGACCTACTCGGGCTTTTTGAGACAAGGTCTCACTGTGTTGGGCTGGTACTTGGGGCATCCTCCTGCCTCAGCCTCCTGAGTGCTGGCACTACAGGTGTAAACTACACACCCAATGTTTGTGTGTTTGTTTTTCCTGTAACAGGAATCAAACTCACAACCTTGTATTTGCAAGGCAGACACAGCATCCCTGAACTAAATCCCTGGCCCCCGGGGAATTTTAACATTGTGAAAATCCATGAATTTGACAACCTGTTCCCCTGTGGATAGGAGCAGGGACCCAGCCCTCCACACCCCAGGGCAGCCACATGCACAAGATCTTGTAGCAGCCCTCTTTCCTCCTTGGCTAAACATACCAAGTATCTTCATCACAGATGAGTCACAGGTCACATAGCTGTTCCTGCTTTGTGGAGGGCACCACACCCTTGCCAGCCACAGGGATTTACCTCTGTCTTGCTGCTGCTTCATGCAGGAAGCAGCTGTCTCATCATTGTTCATAGCTGTGTAATATTCCACAACAGAAAAGTGTTATGACTTTTTTTTTTTTAGATAGAAACTCATAGCAATCCTCCTGCCTCTCCCTCCTGAGTGCTGGGATGATAGGCGTGAGCCACCACGCCCAGCATTGTATGTGGTTACCGGGGATCAAACTCAGGACCTGCTCACCACGCCCAGCATTGTATGTGGTTACCGGGGATCAAACTCAGGACCTTGCGCTTGCAAGGCAGGTGCCAGAACCACTGAGCTAACCCTCCGGTCCCACCCTTGGCTTTTACATCTGGCTATAGACAGGCTTCATCTAGATGCAGGAGGAGAGGAGCAGCGTTCCAACACAGGCAGAGCTGGGGTGCTGGTCAGAGGTAATGCACCCCACTAGTGAGGATCCTGGCTTGAACCCCACTAGGAGGTGGTGATGGACAGCAGGGAGGTCCTGCAGCCTCCTCCTGGTGTAGACAGGGCTGGGAGCACAGGAAAGAAGAGAGAGCATTAGGTCACCTTCACAGGGATTGAAGGGCGGGAGAATCCCAGCACTGGGGAGGCTGAGGCTGGAGAATCACTGTAGTTCAAGGCCACCCTGAGCCACAGTGAGTTTGAGCCCACCTGAGCTACATGGTGAGACCCCTCTCAAAAGACGGAATAAAAACCCCAGGCGGGGCGGGGCACTTCCTCCTCAGGAACGGAGAAGCGGCCTTCGCTGAGGGGCCGAAGCCTGGCCCACGCTTACTCCAGCTGGGTGACCCAGAACTGTAGTGTGAGGCGAGCGGCTGCCGCAGCCCCAGCCCACCCGCCACAGAAAGCAGCAGGCCCGCGACGCCCTGTCCAGACAAGGCTCAGGTGGCCTGGGGAGGCAGAGGCGCCTGTGACCCGGGCTGGCGTATTTACGGGGCTTGGAGATGACTTCAAGTCGGGCCTAGAGTCCCAGCGCTCGGGAAGCTGAGACAGGAGGAGCAGCACACGCTCGAGGCCAGCCTGAGCCACACGGGAGCCCTCGTCTCATCTCGGAAAAGAAACCAACAACTTCTAGACGCTGATTTCCGGGCCAGGCGCGGCGGCACGTGCCTATAATCCCACCACTTGGGAAACTGAGGCAGGAGGACTGGCACAAACCTGGGCTACCCTAAACTATATAGTGAGGCTCTATCTCAAAAAAACTAAGTTAATAAATTCTGATTTCTTCATCTCCTTCTGACCTGTTTTTATCCCCATCCCTGCATCCCACAGGCCGCGGCTATGTTAGAGGAGGAAAGGATTGACTTCAGGCCACCCATGGCTAAAGACCCGCGTCACGTTTGAGCACGGTGGAAAACAGCGTCCTGGCCGCTCTAATCTTTTGTTTGTTTGTTTTTTTGCTTTTTGAGACAGGGTCTCGCTTTGTAGTTCAGGCTGGCCCTGAGCTCACTATGGTGCCCAGGCAAGCCACCGCGAACTCAGCAATCCTCCTGCCTCTGCCTCCTGAGTGCTGGGATGACAGGCGTGAGCCACCACGCCCAGCATTATATGTGGTAACCAGGGATCGAACACAGGTCCTTGCGCTTGCAAGGCAGGCGCCGGAACCACTGAGCTAACCCTCCGGCCCAATCTTTTGTTTTTTTATTAATGGGATTGAGACCAGGCCTCTGCAATGAGCTACACCCTCAGCCCCACCCCCTGGCCCCTTTTATTGAAACAGAGTAATTTCCCCAGGCTGGATTTGACCTTAAAATCCTCTTGCCTCAGCCTCCCAGAGTGCTGGGATAATGGGCGTGCACCAACACCCCTGCCCAAAAACCGCACTGAATTTTGTCCTATTTCCTGTTTCTGTGGGCCTCCCCCGGCCTGGCCCCAGGCTGGCTTCCCACTGAGTTCAGTGCTGTCCTGCAAGTTGTTCCTCTCCTTTCAAGGGTCAGGCCCTTCAGCTTCGGGGACCTCTCAGACCCGTGACCCGTGGCCCTGCCTCTCCTGCACATTTTGTAGAAATGGGACCGAATGCCATCTCCTCTGTGTCTGGCTTCTCCTCCTCTGTTTTCATTCCCTGAGCTCCACTCAACAGCCCTTTTCTACTGTTGATTTTTTCTTTCTTTTTTTCTTCTTCTTCTGCAGTACTTGGGATTGGATTCAGGACCTTGTGCTCACCAGACAGGCACAGGATCACTGAGTGAAATTCCTGGCCTCCACTGTTGATTTTGAGACAGGGTCTCACTGAATCACTAAGTTGCCCGAGTCTGCAAAGAGCTGGAATCACAAGAGTGGGCTGCACCGTGCCCAGCTCCCAACTCCGTCTGGAAGCGTGACAGCGATGATGGCACTGCCCCCTCCCCGGGCATGCCACCCATGCCCACCCCGCCCCCCTGTGGCTGGATGCCTGGGTGCAGAGGTCCCGCCGTCCCACCACGCACCGGGCCAGTGCAGCCTGTGGCAAAGGACAGGGAGCACCAGCCAGGACAGGCACTCCTGGGCCACAGGACGAGGTCCAGCTCCAAGCCACAGAAATGCCTATCAGCCGGAGCCCCGCCTCCTGGCTATGCCTGCTATTTACAAAACAGACGGGCCAGCTGGGTCTGGCAGATTCCAGGATCCCATCACTCCTAGGGGAGGCCTAAGCAGGGAGCTCTCAAGGTTCAGCCTTAACGATTTAGGGAGTCTTTGTCTTGAAACAAAAAATAAAAGCCGGGCTTGGCGGTGCAAGCCAACAATCCCAACACTGGAGAGGCTGAGGCATGGGGACTGCTGTAAACTGGAGGCCACCCTGCGCTACATAGTGAGCCTGTCTCAAGGTGGACAGATTACTTAAAAATATATAAGGTTAGGGCCGGAGGGTTAGCTCAGTGGTTCCGGCGCCTGCCTTGCAAGCGCAAGGACCTGAGTTCGATCCCCGGTTACCACATATAATGCTGGGCGTGGTGGCTCACGCCTGTCATCCCAGCACTCGGGAGGCAGAGACAGGAGGATTGCTGAGTTTGCGGCGGCTTGCCTGGGCACCATAGTGAGCTCAGGGCCAGCCTGA
>PVIC010051569.1:0-12412 GCA_004025085.1 Thryonomys swinderianus
GTCCCCACAGCTCTATGGCGAAAAAGTCTGGCCAGACCCACAGAAGAGAACTTTTAAATCAAACCCAATCAAATGCACATCTTTGGGAGAAAAGTACTGTTCTTTCATTTATTATAATGTTTTAAAGAGTTGAATGTGATCAAACACTTTGGAGTTATATCTTACAGGAGAAATCAGATTTTCAGACAAAAGACAGTAAAGAAACATTAAGATAATACCTTCAAATATTTTATATTTGCACATCCTGCAAACAGAAGGACAATAACCCCATTTACTATTTTACCTGCCCTTTTTCTACATCTAAGGTAGAAAGCTGATCAGAAAAACGACATTTGAAGATCATAGATCTACAATTTGTTATAAAGAAATAAGTTTTCCAAAATATCCTATCAATAATTTGCCAACATATACACGCAACTTCTCCTCACTTTGTGATTAATTCTGTTTTATTTTGAATCTTCTTTTTTATTTCTTTTACTTTTCTTCATGTAACTTTTCACCTGTCTTAGCATTGCTTATTGCTTCGACAAATTTTACTCAGGCAGTAACTTGAAAAAATAATATTTCAGCTCCATTTCTTCAATACTAATCAAATTTTATTACCACCTCTATTAATTTTGTCACTTATTTTTATGATGCCTCTTCGCAAATACTAACTGAAGTCACTTGCAGGAATATTTTTGGTGTCTGAACTTGACGGAAAGTTTTGGCAGGTTTCAGTGTTCAGAAATAAAACATGATTGGACGGCAGCAAAAGGAGATGTTCTCAGTTCCAGGTAAAGAGGAACCTTTTCATCTTCAGCATCCATTTACTCTACGTTCCGTACTGTAAGAGACAACTTCAGTCCGAACCCAAGCCATCCACTCTATCAAATTTATCAAAGGTTTACTAACGGTCAACCACTGTGTGACACGAATATAGCCCTGCCATTCATGATGGGAATCATCCGTGAGAAGGATTGTTGGCTAACTTTGTCACCATGCCAACAACATAGACTGTTCTTCCAGAAGCCTAAATGTTGTAAATCAGTCACTCAATACAGAGTCTTACTGCAATCAAGGTAAACTCGAAATGTGTGAGGCTGCTGCCAGCATAAAATGACCTATTGCTTTGAACTTTTTGAACTTCCCTTTTATCGGGGAAATACTCTAAAACAGTATGAAAAGAATGGAATAATAAAATGCTATAGCTCTGTTACACTTTCATATGATTCACAGTGCACTAGGCTTGACTGCAGAAGCATCGCAATAAACACATTAGTAAACGAGGTGTTAGCTCCTGAAGGTTAAGACATCACTAGTTAACAAAAGGTTCTCAGCTCCTTTGTAACTGGATGGGAACATCCTTGTGTATGCACTTTCTTGGCCACCAGAAAACTGTCACGCAGCCACGACTCAACATGGTAGAGATGAAGTCTCCTTCACATTTCAGTTCTTATGGCCCAATAGGGAAGACATCATTGATCAGTTTCTCTCAGGGGTGTCGCCATTGACCAGGTGCATTTCTTCTTTAATTTTACACACGTTTGCTTTTGTATAATAAGTCAACTCCTGGGAAATGAGGTAATTTAAATGAAACGTTCCAAAGCCAGGAATCAATAATTCTATATCCATTACACAAAAAGAGGGAGAAGTATATGGTTTCTTTATATTCAGGTTGCCTCGCATGGGCGTACTAGATCTTACCTTTGTAGTTCAGGCTGGCCCTAAACTCACTATGCTGGTCAGGCTGGCCTTGAACTCTGGGCAATTACTCTGCCTCCGCCTCTGCCTCCCTCAGTGCTGGGATTACAGGCATGAGGCACCACGCCCAGATTGTGATTTGTGGTAACCGCAGATCGAACACCAGAATTTATGTTTGCCAGGCAGACTCCAGAACCACTGAGCTAAATCCCCAGCCCCTGGGCATGCTAGATAATAAAGCTATGTCAATTGAATGAGCAAGGATTTTATTTGATGTTACTGGAAAAAATAACCAGTGAAATTGAAAGATACTATGAGACCCAGTTCTGAAAAGGCATGTTAACATCCTTTCATTTGCAATGCCTGGGTGCCAAGCTAGGTGGGCTTCTGGTGTACAAGCTTTCCAGCTCAGGGGTGAGCTGTGAGTGCCAGTGAGAGTTTAAAGTAGTCTTTATACTTCTCCATTTTGTTATTGATCCCTTCAGAAGCATAATAACAGACATAAGGTAAAAATAATGGTAATGTGGACTTTGTGCTGATTTTGTCCTCTTTTCCTTAATTCACTAAAGTTTGCCTTATGGAAAGAAGGCATAATACTATTATATTTCTTTACAGTAATGAACCTCTCCACTTACCTGTTTTTTGCATTCCAAAGTTTTCCAATTACCCATGTCAAACTTCATCAAGTTAAAGACATGTAAGAATTTCTGTCTCAAAGTATGCAGAATTAAGATATTATTTAGATTCATGGTGACATATCTTTTTTTTTTTTTTGAGACAGGGTCTCACTTTGTAGTTCAGGCTGGCCCTGAGCTCACTATGGTGCCCAGGCAAGCCACCGCGAACTCAGCAATCCTCCTATCTCTGCCTCCCGAGTGCTGGGATTACAGGCATGAGCCACCACGTCCGGCATTTGGAGACATATCTTGACTCTATAAATTAATATTATTTGCTATCAAAATGTAAGAATTTCTTTCTCAAAGTATGCAGAATAAAGATATTATTTAGATTCATGGTGACATATCTTGACTCTATAAATTAATATTATTTGCTATCACTTTGTGTTGGTGAGTGGCAGACAAAAATCTATCAAAATTAGACATACACTTCCATTTCCCTTAAATTATAATGTAATTTATTAGTAAAAGTTCAAATGGATGTGTTGGGATAATTTTATTCACAGAAGCTGAGAAGCAAACCTGTTGTAAGAAAAGTAGGACACTGAGTTATTCCTTTATTTCATTCTGTTACCCAAGATAAAGCTGGGGCACAAATTTCTGTGGACATTTTGGAGTGACTCTTTGGGTCCTTCTCTTTCCATCTGCTTTTCCCTGATACATTCACCAATAATCCTCTACATATTTATGACATGAAAGGGAGAAAAGATCCTCCGAAAGCTAATTTCAATTACACATTGGTGGGCAGTACTGTGTTATGAGTGCCAATCAGAAATACATGTCAAAATGCCACCTTTTGTCTTATGAATGCTGACTTAGCAGAAGAGCTGAAATTCAGGGCAAGTCAGAATTTTTATTTCATTGTCCTATTTTCAGTAAGAGAAAGAATTTAGGACAACTTAGAATTCTTTCTGCTGCCCTATTTTATTGCATCTATGTTTATTCATATTCAGCAAAAGGAATTCCAATTTTAGTTTTTGGTTTATCTCAAAAAAGTATCTTTCCAAATTAATTTTATTTTTAATTTTAAAATTAATATGTCTGGCTGAAGGAAGTGAAAAAAATTATAAAATCTAGGACAAAAATTTCTACTCAGACTGTCACTGAAAGAAAAAATATACTCCACTTTTGATGAACTCAAATATTATTTTGTGTATCCTTAGATTGTAGGTAGATTTGATTTATTGTAATCATTTTACATATATCAGTTTGGTTTTCTGATCTCTTGTTTTTAATCACAAACTTTGTCTTCATTATACAGCTTTCATGGTAATAATGTGTGATAACTCCTAATGTATCGTAGGAATGTAATACATATAACATATGTAAGTTACGTATTTATTTTCTTCTAATGCTTTATATATTACAGTGCTGTGTTATTTCTAGTTTTCATTTCCTTCCTATTCTTATAAACTCATTAAGTGAAATTTCCAGAAATAAAATCAATTCATCAAACTTTAGAAATACTTCTAGACTGCTAACATATGACATATTAGGGTGCACATGGTGGTTAGGAATTGAGAGAGCAGTATAAATCAAATGAAAATGATTCTGTGTGTTATGTATTCTAACCTCACATTTTTGACTAATTTTACTTAGAGCCCTGCTCCTTCTCTAGGTAGCATTTTGTCAAACTGTAATGCAGGAAAAAAATCTCCAGTCTTGTGAAAATATAGGTTCTGATTTAATACATCTGGAGTAGAATCTAAGAATCTGCATTTCTAAGAAGCTCCTGGAGTATGACACAAAATGCTTACCTCAATACACAAACTAGAGTCTTGATGAAAATGATTCTACACGGAGTTAGAAAAAGGATGTATATTATCTTTCTTTATAAAATCAAGTTTCAGTAGCTATATGCTGATGAATGGTCTCAGATGTATCATTCATCTTTTATAGCATCACTTTAAAGTCTCCACCCTATTCGGTGTTCTGTTTTGTTTTTTTTTTTTTTTTTTTTTTGAGACAGGGTCTCGCTTTGTAGTTCAGGCTGACCCTGAGCTCACTATGTAGCCCAGGCAAGCCTTGAACTCAGCAATCCTCCTGCCTCTGCCTCCCGAGTGCTGGGATGACAGGCGTGAGCCACCACGCCCGGCACTGTGCTATGCGGTATTGATTGCTGGTGGGCGTGAGTCTCCATGCCCAGCATATGTGGTTACCAGGGATCAAACTCAGGACCTTGCTCTTGTGAGGCAGGCGCTAGAACCACTGAGCTAAATCTCCAGCCCCATCTAAATTCATTTTGAAATCATTGTGCTAAAAAAACAACAAGAAAGTAATAGCAAAATTTAAGAAAAGTTAAGGTAAAATTATTATGACTTAAATTCCCAAGTGTGGTTTAATTCCTGAGGAAGTCAGTGGATGTATGAAGTAAAATATTTCTGAGCACTTCGGGATGACAGTTTTCTTAGATACAGGAATGATTGAAGAGTTTATTATTTCTCTGCTTAAAATTACGGAAAAATCTATTTCAAAGTATTTAAGGAACAGAAAATACAAACTTATTCAGACCCATCTTTTGGGCTCACTTCTCAGTATTTTGGCTTCACTCTTTAAGCAGATTTTCAATTGAGATAGCAAATGGGAATGAATCATCACATTCCTGCGTCATTAGTGTAGGTAAAGATGTCTCCTTCCTCTCCAGTTTCAAAAAACCAGCAGAGGTAGATCTCATTGGACTTCTTGAACCATTTGTGTAGCCATTAAGAGGTACCCTGATTGCCTCGGTGGTAACTGTAGCCTTCAGCTCCTCCCTGCCCTTATTGGGTTTAATGCACGAGATCTAGCCAGATCATAGTTTATGATGAAATGGGCAAATAAATGTAACATGATTGCACAAGTACATTTTTGCATATACTTGTCTGTGCCTACAACTTTTCCTATGAAAAGAAACTGCAGCATTTTTCAGCTGCACAATGAAGTCCCAAGGTTAATTCCATAGAAAAGATAGCAGAAAGCCATATATAATGATCTTTAGCCATAATTATTGAGCATCTTCTCTGTATCCAGCATCATGCAATTTTGTAAAAATATAATTTGGTGGGCCAGAGGGTTAGCTCAGTAGTTCCGGCGCCTGCCTCACAGCGCAAGGTCCTGAGTTCGATCCCCAGTGACCACATACAATGTTGGGCGTGGAGACTCACGCCCACCAGCAATCAATATCACATACCACAGTGCCAGGTGTGGTGGCTCACGCCTGTCATCCCAGCACTCGGGAGGCAGAAACAGGAGTATTGCTGAGCTTGGGGCTTGCCTGGGCTACATAGTGAGCTCAGAGCCAGCCTGAACTGTATAAAATTTGGTAAGAAGGGAATTTACTTCTACAAGAGTCAGAATGGCCTCCTACTGAATTCTAGCTCTAATATCTAAGAAAAAACCCATACTAGGGAAATACATTTAAATTATCTGTGTTTCTTTTACTTATTTGTAGAAATAGACATAATAGTTTTGTCTACCACATGGAATTCTGAGAAGGTTAAGTGAGATAATTTGTTTTCTAAACTGCATAAATGGCTCTCCCCTGAAATATTATATTGTTGAGGATAATGAGGTTAATGAGTATAGGGATTGTTGTCACAGCTCTTGTGTAACATAGATATTGTCATTATCATTTTAAAATAAGAAGACTGATAACTAGAAAGACTGACTGACTTGACTATCATTATTCAGTTCCTGACTGAGAGCCCTGGATTTCTGAGCCCAGAGAAGTACCCTTTCTTGCCCTGAAATAGACTATGGCAGATCACAGTTCACCTTGGATTTTTGACAGGATTGTGTTGAACTAAAAACCCTGTTAAAATCGACATCAGATATTGTTGAACTCACAATCTTAGGCAGTGGCACCACTGAGCTAAATCGCAGGCAGATGTCAAGTGTTTTCATGGACAGGTGTGGGAGAAATCCTAGAGGATTAAGTTCTTAGTTGTGTTAGTAACAAAGTGATGCTACATATTGTGCTTCTTAATATTCACAACTGTGGTGACCTTCCAGAATATCTACATAAGTATGAAATGTGCAATATTTGGAGAATGGAACATCAGTGGAGAAAGCAGGAACTCAACACTCTGAAGGAAAACCATTTTGATAAATCATGGTGTCTTTTCTAGCTCTAGTGTTCAATCATCTTCTCACCCTTTTCACCATCAGCTCCTCCTTAAGGTGTTATTTCTGGAATGAAAACAAATCTTGTTCCATCTCGTTATCTCCATTATCATCTTCATGATCTCACCTTTGAATCCAACTCTGAGGCATCAATTTCAAGTTTCTTAAGCTCCATCATACCTTGCAACCAATTCATCTTGAACAATTTTCTATCTCACAACTTCTTCATATGTACCCTGATTTGTGTACTCACAGTAAACTAATGTGATCCAGCCTCGTATTAGTGTCTTGCATGCATTCTCACTTCCCTTGGGCAAGTTCTCATACTCATTTGGCAAAACCTCTCAAGGTTAACTCTATGCTAATCCCATTCCTAAATCTATATAGCAGACTTTGCACAGGTAAAACACCACCTGTCCTCTCTTCAGCTATAAGCTCTGTGCCGTGGGGCAATCTTGCACATTTCCTTAATCTGCTTCTTTCTACAATGAGTTTACACCTTCTGATTACCCTTAATAATCATCAGAATATATCCTGATTATGCTCTTCTATTCTTGCATATAACTGAAGATTGAACAAGATAGGAGCATTTGGAAAATAATTGGCATCTATTTTCACCATCTACAAAACTATTCCAAATATATATGGAATATATATATATGTGCTGTGTGCATCCAGCACTCATATGTATCTTCTATTGCCTGAAATGCACTGTCCAGGACACTGAATAGGAAGAACCCTTTGATTTTTCATTTCTAGTCACCTTCACAAGCATTTAAGAAACATATTAAGCTAGATTTCCTTTTTTAAATCTTCTTGTCTTAGTTTTGACAAAAAAACTAGAGTCAAAATCAACTATTTAGAAGTAATTAGAAGTATTTAGGCTGTTTTAATGAACATGGTATGGTTTCTACTGAAATGTCACTTTATAATGATTATGTCTCTAAGTACTTATTACCCCCGTCTGCCCTCTTTACTTCAAACACAAGCACACACCTACACACACACACACACACACACACTCATATCTGACACTCCCACTTATGGGTTTGTTTTGTTTTTTGTTTTTTTTTTGTCTTATGTTTTGTTTGTAAGTCATAAGCCATAAGTAGACATGTTACATGTTAACATATATATTTTATTTTGCCAATCTCATGGAATGCAAGGTTGACAATGATATGCTTTTCTTCTCCCCTCACTTTCTTTCTTGCCCTTACTTTCTGTAATAGGTGCAGAGGGGAGACAATCTGAAAAAATACAGCAAAGAGAGATAAAGATATCATCATGCACAGGATGTTACCTTATTAGATTGTGTCCATATTTGCAAATAAATGATTGGCTGGTCTTATATATCTCATGAAGATGTTGAAAGTTTTAAAGGATTTTTTAAAAATAAAGGTTCTGGGATGAGGCTTAAGATCTGTAGAAGGAACTAAGATTAACATTTTAAAAATCAACTCAACATTGGAAAAACTAAAAAATAATAACTAAAGTAACAATATAGCTAATGGCCAGAAGGTAATCTACAAAAACCAAGGGATGTCCTCACAGGGGTGGCAGTTTGTATATATTTCCCAAGATCCATATGAAGAATCATTTTGCCTCCATTGCCCTGATCATTTTCCGGTTCGACGAAGCTCTCTACCAAAGTCAGCTTTTAGATGACTGTCTCGTGTTTACAATCTAGCGCCTGCACATTCTGCCCTTTGATGAATCTGTTAGGAACATGCGTAGCATTCTCAACCATAGCAGAAAGATGATTCCCTTCCCAGGGGCTAAGCAAAGAAGGAACTGTAACCACATTCGTTTCCAGTGGACTTGGAAGAGTATAGTGCCAGAGAGAAGCTTTGTTGACGGCCACATTGTTGCTTTTCAGAAGCGTGACAACACTGATCTCAGGAAAACCCCTGGTTCTAAGACCCTTGACCCGGATTCAGAGGATGAAACTCCAAGAATTCTAAAATTTCTTTCAAATGAGAGAGATGAAATACAGATTGATAGAACAAAAACCTCCCCAAACAGTTCCCTATGATTTGTTGTTTAATTTTCAAATGTTCTTGACGGCCCAATGTGGAGAGAAAAGGCCATAAAAGCTATTGAAACCTACACATCACTACTTAAAAAATGCAGTTTTGAAAAGACTCAGGGCCCCTGTAAATGTTAAACATTCCTGAATCGGAGCCTCTGATCTGGTTCTCCCATTAATATTCCCGGGGACACGGGTCCCGTTTGTGCCCCTCATTATTCGAGTCCCTCCCTCCCAACTACAAAAGCAATAAATAGATCATGGAGCCAGAGGGAGATTATCTTTGCCTTTCAACTCTTGTTAATTTCCCTCTGATAATTGACTTCTAAAGGGAGCATTGGAGATGGAGGTGAAAAAAAAAATAGCGGTCGACTTCCTAAGGATTTCACATCGCAGAGGGTCCCGTTTGGTTTCAAACGAACACACATGACATCCCTATCAAGCGGTCTGATCTGAGACTTGTGGGGAAACCAGAAACACGCCCGGGTGCACCTGTTCTCATCCAGGGAGGAGAATCTGACACCGAGCCGGTGTGACGCGTGGCAGGGCTGGTGTGGGTGGGCGAAGGGAGAAGCGGCTGCAGACGCACAAATCACCCCTCTCACCCCACCGAAATGATTCTGTCTCCTGAAATCATCTGACGAAGGGGAAATCGGTGACATTTAATGTTCATAAATAATGTACGCATCACATTTCAGGCTCGCCGCATTGTCACGGGCTGTCAGAATCGTTTTGGTATCACCATCTAATCTCAGCACTTTGTTTCCATTGTTTCTTTATAAAAAGGGAATGGTGAAATGAAAGAGATACCAACCAGGGAAGCTTTTGTTAGAAAAATCTAGTGGGAGATATAAAAGGCAAGGGATTGAAAAGCCAGAGTCCCTGGAGGTCTCTCCTTATTAATGGAATAGTAATGATTTCACTGTGCCTGGCCTGAGCTACTGGATCTAAGAAAAGGGATATTTGTACCCCTGTAAAGAATGAAAGGGGACAGAAATGCATAATGATGTTATCACTTGTTTGTAGACATTGAATGATCATATCTCAAACATAATGCAGGTGGCAAAGTTTGTTCGAAAAATTAAATTAAATTTAAAAGCGCCCTGGGTTTAAAATGACAAAGAAACACCTCCAATGGCATTCTATATTAACACCAAACAGAATAAACATAGCATTATATTCATTTTTCCTATTCATTAGTGTTTTAAAATTGGAAGCCTACTTTTCCTGTTTAAATAGAAGCTTATTCAAATTGAATGTAAATAGAGATCAACTTTTTAAAAGTCCGACTTCTGCCCTGGTTCTCCTAGAATATTCATAAATGCAAAGAAGAGTGAAAAGTACAATAACGAAGTGGAAGCATTTTTCAAAGCCACACACCATAAGATACTGAGATTCTTTTTATTACTATTTAAAAGTTGCTGAAAGAAATCAGCTTACCTAATGTATTAATAGTGTTCTGAAGTTCTGAAAGTAGCTCTGAAAGTATTTTGAAGTAGATATTAAAATTCTAGGAACAGTTATCAGGTGAACTAAACACATACCGAAGCACCTGACTCTACGGATCCATTACGAATTTTCAAAATGGATTCTGAAGTATAAAATTCCAGACACCACTTGTCCTTTGGAGTCTTTGGAAATTTGGATACTTTAGACATTAATATAGGCTGATGAAACAATTGTCTGATGAAAAGGACCATTTTATTCACGAGAAGAAGTTAATTGTTGTAAAGTTACATCTCTCTTGTTGCAATTTAAATTTGCCAAACACGATTTGGAAACTTAGAGCATCAATTGCCTATGAGAAAAGAGTAAGTCTCTTTGGTCTTTGAATTGGACTGTTTTCAGATTCTTGCCTGTAAGTATCAGGCATGGGGTAGGAGTAAGTGAAACACTGTCGGTTAAAGGGTACAAAGTTCTAGTGATAGAACGCGAATAGATTCTGCAGATCTAACCTGTGTGTGATTATTGGTAGTACTGCATAGAGACCTAAAAATTCCTACTTCCAAATAGGAACGTCCATATTAGAACTTATTCTTTTCTTTAAAATAAGTTTTTGTGGATATTTCAGGCTTACAATATAATGTTATAAGGTACATGTGGTTAGTAAAATGGTTGCTTTGGTAAAAGGGGTAGTTCTTGAGTATTCTCCCCCCCCCCGCAAAAAAAAGAAGGAAAAAGGAAAGGAGGAAGGAAGAAATAAAATGGTAGCCATGTGAGGTAACTTATCTGAGTGATTATTTACAGTATATGCATATGTCAAACCATCACATTGTATACCTGAAACACGTGCAGTTTTATCAGTTATATTCAGTAAAGCTGAAAAAAAATTCCAGTGGGAAAGGAGAAACAGGAAAAAATTTAAAAAGGGAATAGAACTATGATTACTAGTGGTGGCAGTGGAATTGAGAAAATGAAGAGATATTGGTTAAAGATAAAAAGAAACAAATGTCTGTAACAGAAATGTTCAAAGTTGTAATGTTCAACATGAGGGCTATAGTCAATAAAATTGAATTGTTTCAAAAATTTTGTTAAATGAATAGATTTTTTTATTGTTATTTTTTCCACAGAAAAATGTCACTATCTGATGTGGCTATCTCAATTTGCTTCTTTATAGTAATCATTTTCATTACACACATCCTACAACATGTTGTATACCTCAAATATATGCAGTAAAATTTATTTCAGAAAGAGCAGAACAAGACTTCCACGTGAATCCTCTTTTAGCAGGTAGAAATTTCTTAATTTCGAGTTCATCAGTAACTGCCCATGTTAATAAGCTCTCATGCTGACGATTTTTTTTTATAAAGTAGATGAGAGAAGAGATTTCTTTGTAAAAAGAGAAGGCAAAAGTTGTAAACCTCAATTACAAAGTAGAAAAGTACTTTCTGAAAATGCCAATTACCTCCTTATCCATCTACCACCCATAGCCTCTGATGGGAAGGATAGCTCGTGCTCAGGATACAAGTCTCTCAGAAATTCTCTTTTCAAAAAGCAGTGTGCCAGGGTCTATGATTCAGAGAGCCAGTATTCCCATTCTTCGTGGAAAGCCTCCTGCACTGCAGATGAGACAGGAAGTGTGGATGTTAGCAAGAAGATGGGCCGGGAGGAAACACATGATTCTACAGGGCTTTGAAATTGTAGGTAGTTCGGATAATGCTAAATAAGTACTTCCTACCTGAGATTGTACCAAGTTGAAAATATAGCCCAGTTTTCAAAATGTCAGAAGCTCTGCTTTCGAAAGAGGATATTTTGAGAATATTTGGCCACACAAATGTGAAATGAAATAGCCTCTTGGCTTTGAGGATATAATGTGACAGCTTGATTGAGGTTTTGTGGCTAGAAACAAACCAATGCAAATTTAATGAAATACATGATGTCAACTTGTATCATTTCATCTATCCTGGGTTCAGAAATTGTGAGGCCTCAAATATCATGGTCTAATATAAATGAAGAAGAAGAAACAGAAAGGGGAGGACATGGTAGGGAAATAGGAACAGAAGAGGGGAAGGGCCGTAGGAAAAGGAGAAAGATGAAAACAAGAGAAGAATGATTAAGAAGGAAAGAAAATGGGAATTCCTCAGAGAGAGAGAAAGAGAGACAGAGGCAGAGACACAGACAGAGACAGAGACAGAGACAGGATTCTGCTGAACAGATATGCAGGATAAACAAAATACAGAAAGTCCTCAGCACTACCTCTGCATTTATCCAGAAAATAAAATGGAGCTATTTGTTCCTAGTTTTGTTTATTGGCCACCCTCACCTCCAGCTTGCTTGCTTGCTTGCTTTTTCTTTCTTTCTTTCTTTCTTTCTTTCTTTCTTTCTTTCTTTCTTTCTTTCTTTCTTTCTTTCTTTCTTTCTTTCTTTCTTTCTTTTTCTTTCTTTCTTTCTTTCTTTCTTTCTTTCTTTCTTTCTTTCTTTCTTT
>PVIC010051570.1:0-12440 GCA_004025085.1 Thryonomys swinderianus
CAGCAATCCTCCTGTCCCTGCCTCCCGAGTGCTGGGATTACAGGCATGAGCCACCACGTCCGGCATTGTAGTATGCGGTGTTGATTGTTGGTGGGCGTGTCTCCACGCCCAGCATTATATGTGGTTACCGGGGATCGAACTCAGGACCCTGCACTTGCAAGGCAGGCGCCGGAACCACTGAGCTAACCCTCCGGCCCACTACTTGTATTTTCAAAGGACTAAAACAGAAAAACTGAGCATAATCTACTAAGTTATACAGTTAGCTCCTGAACTCAAGTTATCTTATCATAGAGACTGTCAATCGAAAGAGTCCATGTATCATAACTGCAAAGAAATATAGACTCTACAGGTAAACAAACAAAAAAAAAAGCTATTTAGATTTTTGTTCAGAAAAGACGAGATATTAAAGTTCTTAATTTCACCACCACCACACACAAAAGTTTAAAGAAATATTATCCTGTGAGAATGAGAAAGGATGGGGCAAGGGCAATTCAATGCACAGCAGAAGGTATAAAGTACCTGTCAGATACAGGAGGAAAATGGCCACGGAAATGATTTACAATGCATACTGGAGCCAAGGGGAGTTTATGTCATGATTTTAATGTGAGATGTGTCATTACGTGAGGCAGAGAGAACTACTTTCTTTCCACCTTTGCTTCACGGTGTCACCAGGAGAATATAATTGGTAGAACTGACAAGAAATCTGCAGGAAGCAAACATGCCCTTTGTCCTCCGTCCGTCATCCTGTTACTTGGGCTGGGGCTGGGATGGTTAGAACCTCACTAGGCAGACCGAACCACTGAGATATGCCTCATGCTCTTCGGGGTGGGGGTGGGGCATTCAGAGCCATACTGAGGTTTACTGTTGATGACGCCAGTGAAGTATTGTAGTAGTTCTGGTCTCTCCTTAGAGATAGTTTGAATGGGAGCCAGAAATAAACTTGTTTTTCAACCGTTGACCGATTTTCTCTCTTAAAAGTAAACTTTACCCCAGTAACTCAAATTTGTTTTCAGAAGGTGTTCCTAAGGGGACAAAAGCCACACATATGAATTTGATTTACTAGAAGGCAAATGGGTGATGAGCAGCAAGACTCTGATGTTACTGATTTTTTCTGTGTATATCACTATTGACATGTACACATGGGATAAAAGGAGAATGAGTTTAAATACGCTTGAGGTTTTCTTTCAGGTAGGGAATAGGGGAAATAGAAACAGATTATACAGGCTCCATTACTAACAAATTTAAGTATCTAGCAAACCTAGGTTTCAGAAACTGCTTCTAGGTATGTCACATAACATTTCTACAGCTTCAGCCAATTTTCTTTTTCTTATGTATGAATCCCAAGACACACATTCAGTTACATTTCTTACCAAAATTTTATGGTTGTCACATTTTTTTCAAATATTATTTGATTTTATTTCTGTCTACCATGGGAAATCTAAAAGTGGATATTTATCTTCTTTCAGTTATGTTATTTTCACAGTGTCAAAAATGTATATGTTTACTTTAGTTTACAGGAGGATAACTGGGAAGAAATTAGGATTACCAAAGTTAGCAATGGCATAGTCCTTGTCAAATATAAAGGTCTATCCTTTGCTCTTGGCCCATGTTTA
Organism: Thryonomys swinderianus; assembly: GCA_004025085.1. Taxonomy (NCBI): domain Eukaryota; kingdom Metazoa; phylum Chordata; class Mammalia; order Rodentia; family Thryonomyidae; genus Thryonomys; species Thryonomys swinderianus. The sequence goes on from PVIC010051570.1 coordinate 1,614, forward strand.
TTTTCTTACCTTTGCTCTCTAAACGCTGGGAGCCAATACCATCAGGTTCTGGAATCTATTAAATCACTTGTTAATTCTTGACCTTTTGTTACTCAGCATTTCTCTCTGATTGTCAGCTTTAATTCATAAAGTTAACTGCACTGAAAATTGAGAATATCTTATATACATACAGTTAATTCCCATTCTTTAAATTTTCCTGCATTTGCTTAAATTCACTATACATAACCTCTCTTAGAGTCTGATCAGTGGTGTCCATTGGGATGTTGCAGCTTTGCCTTTTCCTTTATACTTTCTTTTTAAAATTCTTAATTGTATTTGTGAATTATTCTCAGCATTAGGAGTTGGTGCCTGTATATAACACATCTTCATTCCTTCTTCACCTGTTTCTTCTCCCTTTCCCCTTCTTTGCAATGGCTTCTCAGTTTTTAACAGGATACAGTCATTCTCTCTACGTGGCTTCCCGTGGGCTCTCATTTTCCTCTACTGTGGCTCCTCAGCCCCTTCCCAGGCTGCCTCTCCCTGTCTCCCACGTGGCTCCAGCATCCATCCTCTTCTTCTCTTTTCTTTTGCATCAATTTTCCTTTGCTTAGTGTTTCAATCATCTCTACTTCTCAACCTGTGTTTGTCTATGACTCTAAGAAAACATTTAAATCTAATTTATGCAGAGAAGTCATCCTTTGCTAGTTTTAACACTATCAAGAATCCACTTGCAGTTCCTCTAATACATCTGTGTATAGTATTTTATTAAACCTTTAAATTCCTCCTGGTTGTATTCAGTGTGTTTAATATGTAAAGTAGATGTCCTCGTAATCTATTTAGAGTATAGATCTTTCTGCTTTCAAAGGATGATGAAATACATTCTGCTATAATGTCCATACCAGTTTTGTAGTTCTACAATAGAAAGAATAGTGTTTGTGTTTCTTAAATTTAATAACTACTTTAAATAAATGAAGATTGGCATTAGAAACCCCTGAAACTTTTCTTTTGTAAATTTGAAAAACATTAGCTATGTTTAAATAGTTTAACCCATGTCAATTCTTCGGTTTCACTTAAATTCAAAATTTTATAACTCTTTAATTGAATTAGCCATGTTATCTATCATATAATTGAATTCATGTAAAGTAGATTGGACAGTTTAAGTCCTCGAATCTCCCCTTATATTTGCTTCAATTTTTACTTTTGAGATTATTTCTGAATTTCAGCATAAGGTGGGTCATTTGTTATAATCCATAAAGTTGATGAATTATTTACTAGCTATGATTCATTTACTGTATGTTGTAATGAACCCTGTAGGTGAATTGAATGATGGGTGCTTTAATATGCAGGAATAATTATAAAACCTTCATTCAGAGTAAAGGAGCTAAAAGAAAGGAGTTAAAGAGAATTATGTGCCAATTAAAGAAAACAAACACAATAAAAAACATACATTAATCAATGAAAATGTCTTAGACTAAAATGAGAAAATGTAGGGTATTTTTTCTTTTGAAGTGAAATTCCCACAACATTAAATTAACTATTTTTAAACAAACAAACATTGACATTTAGTGCAGAGTTTATTTTTATTTTAGCAGATTTCTTCAGATAATTTATATACCATATAAGCACTCAAAAACATTTAATAGATTTTAATATACTTACTAAATTTTACAACCATCACCAAAAACAAATTTAAAAATTTTAACTCACCTAGAAAGAAACTTTCCATCCATTAGAAATCAATTCTGATTTCCCATGTCCATCGGTTTTAGAAAATTGGTAACATACTGTCTTTTTAAAAATTTTCTTACACTGGAGATTTCATATGAGTGGAATTACATCATACATGTGAGATTTCTTTTAATTAGTACTTTTTTAAGATTTGCCCATGATCTATCATGTATCAGTACTTTGTTCATTTACATTGGTAAATAATATTCCATTTCAATTTATTTAATAGTAATATTTATGCATTAATCTGTTGATGATTGATAGGTTGTTCCCATTCTTGAATTATTGTGAATAATGCTGTTGAGAATATCTCTACACATTTTTTTTTCCTTGAATACTTCTTTTCAATTCTTTTTGGTAGATATCTAGAAATGGAATCACTGGATCATCTGATAATTATGGGTTTCAAATTTTGAGGATTTGCCAAATAGATGCTTGACTGATTTTTAAGTTATGGATATTTTAGAAATTAGTAGTTATTTTATTTTTCCTTTATTGAGTTTACTGGTATATTTTAGACATACATTATGATCATATTCAACATTGAGAATTTGTACCTGTCTATGATACATCTTGATTTTTCCCATTCCCCTGCCCTCCCTACAACCCCAACTCCCTATATACATAAGCCTTGTTTCCATTTTTCAAAAAATTGAATTCTTTATTGGTACATTTTATATACAGTTCACAATCACACTCAACATTGGGGAATTTGTACCAGTATATAACAGAAGTTAATTCTCATTTTTACCCATATCCCTACCCACCCCAAGCCCCTTGCCCATTCTATACATGCTATTTCTTTTTCTTTCCAAATTATATTTATTCTTTCCCTTCATTATGTTCCCCTACCACATTCCCTTTGAATATTTCCTGTTTTACAAAATCTATCATACATTCTAGAACTCATTTACATCTACAGGTTCTCATACCGGAGAAAAGATACAGTATTTATATATGTGTGATCTATTTATTTTACTTATTAGTGTGTCCTGAAGTTGTATCCATTTGTACATAAATGAATGAAACTTGTCATTCTTTATGGCAGAGTAATACTCCATTTTTTGTTTTTACCACCAAACTTTTTCTTTCTTTTCTTTATTTTTCCCTATCCCACTCCTTTCCCTTTTCCCTTTGAATATTTTCTTCCTATTTCACAAGAAGTATCATACATTTTGGACCTCATTTACACCTTCAGTTTTTCATACTAGAGAAACTATTTAAACATCAGTGTCCTATTTATTTCATTTATAAGTATGTCCTCAAGATACATCTATTTAAGTAAAAATGTCTGCAATTGATAATTCTTTATGCCTGAGAAAAACTCCATTTTATTTAAAAAAAAAAAACAACTCATTTTTTCTTTATCCAGTCTCCAGTTGATGGGCATTTGTGTTGTTTCTAAGATTTAGTTATCTTTTTATTTTAGTTTTTGAGACAGGGTCTTGCTTTGTAGTTCAGGCTGGCCCTGAGCTCATATGTAGCCCTGGTAAATCTTGAACTCAGCAGTCCTCCTGCATCTGCCTCCTGAGTGCTGTGATTACAGGTAGGAGCCACCACACCCGGCTAGCTGTTATCTTTTTATTTCATGCTCTACTTATATATTTCATAACTGGATGGTATAATGTTTTCCCCTATTACCTTGTATTTTCATTTTGTCACTAAACAGCTTCCTTGAATTGTTTAAAATGATTTCATCAATCATGAAATAAAAATAGGAAAAGTACTTTATGATTCTTAGAGATGAACATTTCCCAAACTAAACATATGTTTATCTTCATGGTTATACATGGAGCAAGAGGGAAGTTAAATTTCTAGTATCATATTATTTTCTCTTTTTCTATACATCTGTTTTTAATGATGCTGCTCTTGAACTACTTACTGGGCTTCATTTATTACTCATATCTGCTTGCCAGTAAGATGCAATTGAGAATTCAACTGCACTAGATTTCAAGAAAGATTTTGTTATTTACTTTCATAGAAAATCTGGGGGAAATATTTCAATTAACTAATTACAATCGAAATAACCAAAGTCAGTACTGTCCATATTTTCTAGGAATTATTCTCAATTTAAGTCAATATATAGTGATGGGGTTTCAAACCTTTGGGACATAAATGTAATAAATTTGGGAGAAATACCTGCTTATAGAGTCTTTCAAGTTGCTGAAAGTGGAAATGTTAATTTATGGCTCAATCAGCATCTTTTAAACATAAAAGTGCTATTCTTTAGCATTAGTCAGAGTTTGTCATTTATAAGAGTTTGTGTTTTTTTTACACATGAGAGAGTAGAGAATTACAGCACTAACCTGGCAAGGAAACAGCTTGATTCTGCTGGAAGAGAATGGGAATAACATAATAGTAAGAGGAATATGAACAGTAAGTCTGAGTGGGGAAGAAATGAATTATTTTAAAATTAATTTGGGGTCATGGTTCAATGAGATGAGATAATATAATGTAGTTAAAATACTGTCCATTGTCAAAGTACTTTGGTTTATACTGTATCTTTAAGATTTTCGAAGATTTGTATTTATCAACAGCAACAGTGTAAGTCGTCACAGCTTTGGCCTTTTGTTTTACTTTGTTCAGTGTGTTGAGCATAGGAAAGTAGTTTGTTGATTGAAAACTATTCGTCCAAAGACAATAGTGCATCTTTACGTGTATCAGCAACCAACTTGCAACAGTATTTGCTAAGATGCAGTTCTCTCAAAAACGCAAAGTTCTACAACTTTATACCTCAACTACTGGGTCAGAGTATTTTAGGATAGGGCTGCATATGCACATTTTATTAGAACCCCTAAGGATAAAAAATGACTCTCATATATCCTGAAGTTTGGGACTCCTCAACACTTTAGCAAAATGGTTGAAAACAGAAACAGTAGTATCATGCTTACTTGAGTTCAAGCTTTGAATCTGTTGCCTCTATAACCTAACCTGTGCAAACCACAGAAATTCTTTCAGTATCTACTTTCTTCAGCTTTGAATTTGAGATAAAAGATTACTAATCAATCCCTACTTAGCTGTGAGACTTCAATTTAAGCAATACTGCCGCCCCTCACTTATTGACAGACTCTTCTTTCATTTTCAAATCCAAACTATCTCACTTTGGATGATAAATTATGTGATCACTTTTATATGCCTATATATTAGTTGGTTGTCTTGATACATGAAATAATTTATCACAATTTACACATAGGACAGAGTTTTAACTGGTCTTATGTTATTTTTCAAAAATCCAATAAAGTATGTTTTATATCTTATTAACAGAGTACTTAGGATTGCCTACTGCTTTAATTACTTTAAAATATGGATTTTCATGAAAGGAAGTCATTGGTTATTGATCACTGGCTAGTTTGGTGCTCTGTGGGCAAAGAATTTAAATTAAGTCATTTTGTCTTTGCTATTTTCACCAGTTGGCACTGTCATATGCTAAGAGGCATTTGGGAGTAGAAACTTTGGGTCTAAGTAATCAAAGTGCAGAATAATCAGTCTGTAAGGTGGAAGTCTAGCAGGATACACATGATTTTGTTTATAAGCCCCACCATCTAAAAATGGGAATTAAGACATTTTTCTTCTCTTAATAGTTTCTTGATACGAACTCTCATAATGCTGCTTTTTGTCTGCTTTTCTCTGTGAAACATTTGTGTTCCTGAAAAGAGAAAGTATTGTCTAGTGGTCAATCTTGTAGCTAGTGACAATCCCAGCCCCTCTACCAAGGCAGAACTATGCTTAATTCCTTGTTCTGCCACTTATCTGAAGAAAAGTCATTTAACTGCTTTTAGCTGAAGTTTATTCATTGGTAATCTGCTAAATCATGCTGAGAAGCTGTACAATAATGCATGTGAAGTTCATAGCTTCATTCCTCGGTTCTCAGTTATTATTGTCTAATAATATTATTAAGAAGCATATTGGAGATGATCTTAAATTGTGTGAGCAGCAGATGTTAACCGTGCAGTCTGGGACCTAATGGCAAATTGGTTTCTTTCTATCTTGTTCAGAGTTTTTACTTCTCTCTTTCAAAATTATTGTTCTTTCTTATGATCAGGAGAGGGAAAATAAGTACTGTGGTTTAGGGGGACTAATACAAATCACAGTTTGTGAAAATCTAGAGAGAGCCTGACGAATTCTTGAGCCGAGCGAAAGAGCAGACATAATGTGCTTGGAGTTCCTGGTGGTCAACACCTAACTGCAAGTGGCTGAAATTTTCATACTGCAGGTCATATTCTAATGCTTTTCAGAAAAGATTTTTATTCTATTTCAAGTGAATGTATCACTCCCAATGAAATGTGGGGAATTTTCTATCAATATTGAAATAAGTGTGTCCAAAGTAGGACAGCAGGAAGCAAAAAAGTGTCTGAGATCATTTTTGTCCACATACTACTGATACTCATGATACAAAAGATAAAAGAAACACAAGCCTCCATAAGTATTGCTTTTAAAAGTTACAATTTTCATGGCTAGTAAGTACAATGTGACAAATAAATGTTTTAAATATATGCAGGTGAGGATACATTTGAAAAATTTTAAACAAGTTATCTGATTGACAGTAACACACGTATCTTTTCCTCAGTTATATGTGCTAAAATTAAATGACTAGACAAGGACCCTATTTTAGTACATAAGGAACAATTTCAATAATATTTTTGTCAAGGGTAATATTTTTAATGAACAAGAATCCTTATAACGAACACAGTATTATTATAAGGAAACCAGCAAGAGAAGTGGAACTTTGTATTTTCTCATTTCATGTTTTCATTTAGATTTAAGATGTTTTTGGTTTCCTTTCCAAGTTGGCATGAATTAGCAGTAAATAAGAATCTGGTGGCTTGTGTCACATTTGTTTTTCAGATACCTCTAGGGAAAGAATGGTGAGAATTTAGAACAGTTCAGAACAAGGTTACCTAGATAGAAAGAAGGTTTTCTTCTAGGCAAACATCAAGCCAAATTTCCTGGCATATAACCAAAAAGAATTGTGCTGATTTCTGAAGTTGTAGATGAGTGTATGTTAATAAGTCTCAGGAAAAGGGGATGGTGAAAACCCTATAAATCAATGGCTGGGAGTTTTTAGCAGTTGAGAATTTTATTCAACCTAGAAAATAATTTCTGAGAATAATTAATAGTGCAGTTCTTGGGAGTAGGGTTGATTAAAATTATGAATAATGTATAAAATGTAATATCTAGCTAGAAATCTACACATTAATTTATGATTAATTCCCCCAGGTCATTCTTTAAGTGTTGACTTTTAGATTCGGGGAGGAAAATACTGCTAGAGACTTAAAGAATAGGCCCCCAAAAGTTCGAAAAAATACTGGAACTATATATATTTTGGTCCTTAATAACATTATATGATACAATGGATTTCCTTCAATCTGGTTTGCTGCATCATTGAGAATATTTCGGATTACAACATGTTAAGAAACTGTCCCGGATATCACTAAGCTAAACTTGAAAAGCAACAGGTGCATACATTTGAGTTTAGGTCTGACTGGGTGTCTACTTCAGGAGGGTTTGGGTATGTGGGCTGTGCAGAATGTTACAGGGTCTCAGACCCAGGCCTGAGGAAGACTACACATGACCACCACTTGACCACTCTATTCAAGAGAAAAGGAAGTGCTGCAACAGATTGCCTCACATTATTGGGTGCAAAGGTCATCTGGGGCACTCCTGTGCCCAGGTAGTCATGATCCGACCAGAGGGAAGGTGGCTAGTGGGGAGGAAATGCCTATGTTTAACACACCACTATATATCTACAGCACATATAAAGACCACACTAACTCTTAGAGGAAAGGTATGGACCTCTTTGGTAAACAACAAGATTCACCGTAGCACTGCCGATTCTGACTTCACATTGCCCTGATCCTCACCCTTCACCCAAGCTACAGGTTGCACTTGGCAAACGTGGAGAATGCTCCTCTGATTAGAGCAGAATCGAGAATTGGTAGCATTGGAGCCTGCAAGTTGCAGCCTTTTTCTTTACCTGTACCTAATCTAATTCTTACTGAACTATGCACCCATTTTGTTCTTGTTGGGAAAAAACAGACAGCAGAAAAGCTAGCTAACTAATAAATCAAGATTTTTAGTAAGATTTGCATTAATTATTTTGCCTATCCTTCCCTCAGCCTTGATCTAATTTTATTTTGGAATGGTGAGTATTTTGATATTTTGAGGAATGTGGCAACCAGAATAGCTAGTGGCTTTATTTCTTTTCCTGTAACACTAAGGCAAGAAAATTAATATGTATCATTACAGAATACAGACACCTCACTTAATTGTCAGAGGCCAAGAATGTTTTGTGGCCTTAAGTGCTGCTTAATACTTAACGTGTAACAAAATTACCATCAAAAATTTCAAGTACTTTGAAAGTACATAAATTTCTGGTTACTACTTTCAGGATTTCTAGGATGTTTAGTGTTTCTAGGAATTTTAGGATGTTTAGTGTGAGGCCAGCCCTCTATTTGTAACGACGTCTTGCCAGACGATTCTAAAAGGCCCTAAAGCGAGAAGTTGGGGATGTTGTATTAGTGACTTACTTATTTAGAACATGTTTTCTGAAACAATGAATTATCTAAACCTCGTTTTGTAACATCTTCTAATTTTAAGAATAAAGGTCATCTATTTGGAATAAAATCTATGTTTGTGCTATTTCTGGTTCACTGTGCATGGGAAAAACAATGATGTTCTTCAATCATTCATAGACTGTTTGGGATTCCTGTCAGTGCTGGTGTATTTCATATTCTGGTTTATGAGTCAATTGTGTAGGGAATGTATCCCTTTTGGGCGTGCAGTACAATGTCATATTTAATGTATGCAGATCCCATTATTGTAGTTGTCCTAATATAAAATGCACCAAATTGGTGAATGTTATAACTAATGATTGATTTGCCTGCTCCAATTCCATTCTGCAAAGCAGTGCAATAAAACATGAAAACTGTTTATTAAATCAGACATTCTGTGTTTTGAAACTAGAGTAAAAATGACTCTTAGAAAGGGAGAATGATAAACTTCAATCGTGGAGTCAGAAATTACCATAATTTTCCATGTGGTAAACTTGATCTTCTCCCGACAAAGGACGTGTACTTCATCCTGTTCCAAACTGCCAGACATAGGCACGCCACTTTGAAAGGAAGACGGAACATCATTCTGAGACCCACAGTTCAATATAGCAGGGAAAATAAACCTGCCACGAAAAGCTGTAACTTAATATTGTGCTTCTCCACCTCTTTGCTCTAAAATATCTTTAAATTTCTCTATGGAAGCACATGAACAGAAATAAGCCATGTGACACTGATGTTGTCAAAGGTAAACCAGTCTGGAATTAGGTAAGTAGAGACTCTACCTTAGTGTTATTTTAAGCATGGAGAGAGAGACTATTAAGATATGGAGACTGTCCCAACCATGAGGTCTGGCAGAGAAGGTTTTTATTTTGTAAGGGAGAAAGTAAAAAAGGCTAGAAAGAACTGGCTGTGAGGAGCAAGGATAGTGGATGTCATGACTGCTGGCTCATATGCCTGTTTAGAAACTGCTTTTCCTTGATGTCATGATACTCCCAAGAGCTTGTTAAGAGGATCTACCCTGGCTCGAGTCAAAGAGAGCTGGAGGAAGAAGAGAGGTTTGAGGTAAGTGCGGCCTAGCTAAAATGGTAGGGGATTATCTAGATTGGCCAGACAATACTGTCTGGCTAACATCCATGAAGCATGGATGGAAAACTGGAGGCTTCATATCGGGCTTAGTCTAAATTATAAGAGGGAAATCTGAGTCTTCTTATACCTTTTGGAAAAGGCCAAGATAGACGGGAACTAAAACAGGAAACCAAGACAGGAACTAGCTGGGGAAAGGCACACCTAAGACGGAAAGGACCCTCTAATCGAAGTTTTTTGGGTTCAGAAAGTTCAGGTAATTTTTTTCACAGTTAATATAAATCAATAAAATCTTGTTAAGTCTCACCAGCTATGAAGTGTCACTCAGTTGATTGCCTAGTCCTAGAATGAGGACTTTCACTGTTAGTTTCTCATTAATCCTTTGGGATATGAATTATGATCCGTTTTTCTAGTGTGGTAATTAACATCTAGAGAGACCAAATATGTCCCTGGGATTTATTGATCAATCTGGAATCCAGTACGTTGATAGTAGAACAGTCAATTATAATTTCCCATGACACTGAATTGAAGGAAAATGTATATGTGCTTATTTTTAAGAATTTATACCAGGCCGGAGATTTAGCTCAGTGGTTCCGATGCCTGCCTCGCAAGCACAAGGTCCTGAGTTCGATCCCGATAACCACATACAATGCTGGGTGTGGAGACTCACGCCCACCAGCAATCACTACCACATACCACAGTGCCGGGCGTGGTGGCTCACGCTTGTCATCCCAGCACTCGGGAGGCAGAGACAGGAGGATTGCTGAGTTCACGGTGGCTTGCCTGGGCTACATAGTGAGCTCAGAGCCAGCCTGAACTACAAAGCGAGACCCTGTCTCAAAAAAAAAAAAAAAGAATTCATATCAAAGTCCTCATTAATCTGACCATTAGGAGCTGATGAGTTATTTGTGGCTCTTAAATTTGTTATTTTACATTTTAATGCACAATATTTTTCTCAATATATAAAAATCAATCATGAGTTAAACACGATCGTGTATTATTTCACAGTTTCCACAGCAAGAATCTGTTAAATTTAGAAATTAGCATATTAGAAAATGCTAACCCTACTGGGTTATACTGAGAATATTGGCCAATATGTCTTTTTTTTTTTCTGAAAGATTTAAAGTTCAGTTAGGAAGATATAAAAATCGCCATCTATATAAAAATTCCAATAAAATTGTCAAAATAGATATATAAATGAAAAAAAAAAAGACCAAACACGCACTACAACTGGGTCAAGAAAATAGTGAAAAATCTGAAAAGTTATATGTAGAGACAACAAAAGTATACATTTTTTTAATTGAATTCTTTATTGGTACAATTTATATACATCTCAAAATCACATATAACATTGGGAAATTTGTACCAGTATATGCCACAAGTTAATTCTCATTTTTACCCATATCCCTACCCACTCCCCCCTCCTCCCCCCTTATACATGCTCTTTTATTTTCTTTCTGTATCATATTTATTCCTTCCCCTCATC